>CAUYON010069355.1:42500-61583 GCA_963573935.1 Arctocebus calabarensis | reverse complement strand
TGTGCGTTCCTCGACCTTGTCTCTTGACTCAGCTCCAAACCGTTGGCTTTCTTGCTAAATTTCTGTCCTTTAACTCTCCTTCTGGACAGGAGTGTCTGCAGAAAGCTGGCTACAGACCGCCATCTTGGCTCCTCCCTCAGGATTCTGGATTTTACTGAATGCTTTTTCTGTATCTATTGAGATGATCATATAGAATTTGTTTTAGTTCTATTCATATGGTGAATCATATTGATTTTCATTTTTAGAACCATGTTTGCATCCCAAAGATGAAACCCACTTGATCGTGATGAATTATCTTTTGATATATAGCTGAATTTAGTGTGGTAGTATTTTGTTGAAGTTTTTTTATATCCCTCTACATGAGGGATATCAATCTATAGTTTTCTGTTTTCACTGTATCCTTTCCTGACTTTGGTGCCAAGTTGATACTGGAATTGTAGAAGAGTTAGGGAAGATTCCCTCCTTATCAATATTATGAAATAATTTCTGTAGGGTGCATTCCAGTTCTTCTTTGTAGGCCTGGTAGAATTCAGCTGTGCATCTGTCTGATCTGGGACTTTTTTTTGTTGGCATATATTTTTTTGTTATTGCTTTGATCTCACCACTAAATATTGATATGTTCAGAATTTCTATTCCTGATTGAATCTTGGGAGGCTGTGTGTTTCTAGAAATTTACCTGTTTCTTCTTGGTTGACTAGTTTGTGTACACAGAGATTTTTGCAGTATTCATGGATGATATTTTGTCATTTTTACTATATTTGTTATATTTTGTTTTTTATTTCTGATTGAGGTTGAGTGCTTACTCTTCTACTTCTTATTAATCTAGCTAGTGGTCTCTCAATTTTGTTTATCTTTTCAAAGAACCAACTTTTTTGTTTCATTGGTCCTTTGTAGGGATGTTTTGTTTGTTTGTTTGTTTTAGGTTTTCATTATATTTACTTCTGTTCTGAGCTTTGTTATTTATTTTATTCTGCTGGTTTGGGGTTTGTGTTTTTTTCTCCCTTTTCTAGTACGTTGAGATGTGACATCAGATTCATAATTTGTGATCTGTCTTTTTGATGGAAGCATTTAAGGCTATGATTTTCCCCTTAGTGCTTTCTTTGCTGAATCTTATGGATTTCGAGTACATGTGTCACCTAGCTTTTTATTTCCATCTTAATTTCATTATTGATCCAAGGATTGTTCAGAAGGAGATTATTTAATTTCTGTGATTGTGTGGATTTGAGAGCTTGCCATGGAATTGATTTCTAGCTTTATTTGACTGATATAAGAAGACATATGGTATTATTTCAATTTTACTAAATTTACTGAGACTTGACTGTGGCTTAGTATATGATCAATTCTGAAAAATGTATCATGTGCTGATGGGAAGTGCATATTATGCAGTTTTTGAGTTGAGTGTTAGTTGAGTTGGTTTTGTTCTTTGAAGTTCTGGCAAATTTTGTCAGTGGGGCATGACTGGCAATTATGATGCTGTTTATTCCCTTGCTTAGTTCCATAGAATTTGCTTTCATACTTGAGATCTCTTGTTTTCAGTGCATATATATTTAGGATTTGTTATGTCTTCTTATTGAATTGCTCCCTTTATTATTATTTAATGATCATCTTAGTATTTTTATTTTGCCATTGTTGACTTAAAGTCATTTTTATCTGTCATGATAATGGCTATACCAGTTTGCTTTTGGGTTCCATTTTCTTGGAATATATTTTCTATACTTTTACTTTGAGTCTATTTATGTCCTTTTGAGTTGGATGGGTTTCTTGGACAACATATACTTCAGCAGTGATTTTTCATCCATTCTGCCCATCTATGTCTTTTAACTGGAGAATTAAGACCATTCATGTTCAGGACCAGTATTGGTATGTGAGGTACTGCTCTAGTCATCATATTATTTGGTATGTTTTGTTTCTCTCTTGTGTTATTATTTTATAAGAGCTTTCAGCTTTAATTTTGGAGTATTTTTAAACTGGTGGGAATCTGTCATGCTTTTCCACATAAAGTGTACTATTGAACATTTCTTATAGGGCAGGCATGTTGCTGACAAATTCCCTTAGATTTGTTTATCTGGAAAGTCTTTATTTTCCATCATTTATAAAACTTAGTTTTACCGGATACAAAATTATTGGCTGGATAATGTTTTGTTCAAAGAAGGTTAACAATGCTGGCTTAATCCTTCTGGCCTGTAAGGTCTCAACTAAGATGTCTGCTTTTAGCTGATGAGTTTTCTTTGTACATTAGTTGTTACTTTTGTCTTGCAGCTTGTGAAATTTTCTCCTTCATTTTGACTTTGTCCAGGTTAATCACTGTGTTTGGGAGATGTCCACTTTGCTACAAATCTTCCCAGTGTTCAATGAGAATCTTGTACCTGAATATCTGAATGTCTGACAAAATCAGCAAAGCTTTCCTTAATAATTCCTTCAAATAAGTTTTTCATGCTTTTTGCTTTTCTTTTTCTTCTGCAGGGATACCTATAATTTGTATATTCATTCACTTTACATAGTCCCATATTTCTCTGAGTGATACTTCTTCCTTCTTTATTCTTTTTCTGTATCACTGACTGACTGAGTTAGTTCAAAAGCCTTGTGTATAAGCTCCAAAATTCATTTTCCTACTTGGTGTTGTCTGTTGTTGAAGCTTGAAGCTTTCTGCTCTATTTTAGAGTTCCCTAAGTTCTCTTTCATTTCTTTAAGTTCTATTATATTATTTCTTGTATTTTCTCTTTAATGGCTTTTTCATTTTTTTATGTCCTAAAATATACATATTTTTAGCTTTGTTATCTTGGTTTTCACATTTCTCTTCAATTTCATTCATTGTATTTGCCATCCATATTCTGAATTCCATTTCTGACATTTTGACAACTTTATTTTGGCTGGAGTTCATTGCTATATATTTCTTGTGACCCTTTGGTGATGTCAAATTAGCTTGTTTGTTCTTATTTCCGGAGTTCTTTTTCTGGTTTCTTCTCATCTTCTCTCATTTAGGGCAGATAGATTTGCAGTGCTTCTGTTCTCCTTTGCTGAGAATTCTCCTATTTAGTGAGAGAAAGGAGAGGGCCCTATGTAGTGCTTTGTGTTCTACTTTAGAAAATTGATCCAGTAAGAGAGGGTGGATGTGCTGTGGTCTGGTAATGTAGCTGGTCTACATTGTTCCTTTCCCCTATGGTTGTCATAGTCTAAGTCAGTGCTGGGGGGATTGTTTTGTGGAGCAGTTGGTCTCTAGGCTGCTGTTGGAAGCTTGGGTAGGAGCCTGAGTGAGTCCCTCTCCATGAAAGGAGGTGTTGTGGGAGACTACTCTGCCTGGGTCTCCCAACGGTTATCACAATGGCTGGTTCCTGAGGCTATCTAGGTAGTGGTCACAGCATCAGGGCAGTGGATGTTTACTCCACCCAGGTCTACACATAATGGCAGTATGTGGTGGGATGCAGCTTATGACTAGTGGGTCCATGGTGGACAATTTGACTGCAGGCATGATGCTGTGAAGTATAGCAGCAGTGTGGATCACCAGTCAGCAGGTGGGCCCATGCAGGAATGGAGCTCAGTACAGTGCACTGAACCATGGTTCCACTGGGGCATGGCCCACCAGCTGATGTACAGATCTGGTGCAGCTGCAGGCAAAGTCAAGGGGCTTGTTCTACTGGCAGGTTAAGCTGCATGGGCTGCGCTGCTGCATGCCTGGGACTCTCTCTTTACACAAGCCCCACTGAGGCTGCGTCAGTGGGATCTGTTGAGTAGTGTTGATGATCACTCCATTCTAATTCCCTGGTAGAGGGGCACTTGGCTCCTAATCATTGGTATGCAAGAGTCTTTTCTTTGCCTAATCTCTCCCTGGACCAGCAAGGGGAGCTTTGGGGGTAGTTACAGTGAAGACAATACTTGTGTAGATTGTATGCTCCAGATCCAAGTGCTCAGATTGGTTTCAGCACAGCTACCCAGGAACATTCTAGCAGGTCCCTATTGCGGCTACTCTCCAAAGCAACTTTACCATACAGTCTCCAAGCGATTTCTTAATCATAACAGAGGCCTACAGTAGTGGTGCCCTTCTCTTACAACTTGAGTTGCTGTGTCCACATAGAAAGTATGGGGTCCAGGGTGCTTTCCTTTATCACTTCCTCATCTGTGGGCAACTCCTCTAAGTGCCTTCTGATTTTGGCAAGCAGGTCTCCCTGTCCCTATTTCCTTCACTTTGAATGTCTCCCATCAGCTCTCTGATGGTCGTCAAAGCTCTCACCAAAAGGATCCATCCATAGATGGGACTTACAATTTTTTACTTACAATTTTTAATCTTCTCTTTGAGAGTTGTGTGTAAAAGTTGTTTCTAGTCTTGTATCTTGACTCCTCCTCTTGTTATTGATTTCTAGTTTTACTCTACTGTAATCAGAGAACATATTTGATATGATTTCAGTTAAAAAAAATAGATCTTATTTTGTGGCCTAACATATGGCTTATCCTTGAGAATGATTCATGTACTAAGAAAAATTATGTGTGTTCTGATACTTTTGGATGAAACATTTTGTAAATATCTATTAGGTCCATTTGGTCTACATTAGGTTTGATGTTTCTTTGTTGATTTTCTGTGTGAATGATTTGTCCAGTAGTGAAAGTGGAGTACTGAGGTCCACAATTATTATTATATTGGGGATTTATCTCTCTCTTTAGCTTTGATTATATATGGATGTTACAGTATTGAGTTCATATATATGTATATTTAGAATTGTTACATGCTCTTATATGGAAATGAGCTCTTTGTCATTATTTAATAAACTTCCTGTCTTTTACATTTTTTTCTTGAAATCTATTTTACTTGATAGAAATATAGATACTCCTCCTATTTTTTGGTTTTCATACTCCCACAATTTTTTTTCCATTCATTTCTTTTCAGTTTATGTATGTCTTTATAGATGAAGTGAGTTTCTTATAGACAACATATAGTTGGATCTTGTTTTTTAATATATTCAGCCACTATTTGTCTTTTGATTGGAAGCTTTGTCTTTCTTTCTTCAATGTTATGATTAATTGATCTCAATCATCTTACATTTGTGAATATTTGTGTTTTGGTCTAACAGATGAAGTATTTTGGGGAATGTTCCATATTGTGTACTTCAGAAGAACATGTATTCTGCTGCTGCTGAATAAAATGTTCTGTTTGTCTATTATGTTCATTTTATCTAAAGAGTAGTTTAATTCCAATATTTTCTTACTGATTTTTTTGTCTGAATGGTCTGCCCATCATTTAAAGTGGTGTATTGAAGTCCCCTACTATTATGGCATTACAATCTACCTTTTTCTTCATATATATTAATATTGACTTTATATATTTAGGTGCTCCAATATTGGCTCCATAAATATTTATAATTGTTAGATCTTATTGATTAATTGACTTTTTTTATTATATAATGAAATCTATTTTTCATTTAAATCTTCTTTATTTTATTGCAGTCTATTCCACTTAAAGTCTTTTTTATCTGATTTAAGTATAGCTGCTTATGCTCTCTTTTTTGTTTTCACTGGCCTGGAATATCTGTTTCCATTCCTTCATTTCCCATTTATGTGTCTAATTGTGATGCGAGTCTCTTGTAGGCAACATACAGTTGTGTCTTGCATTTTTTTTACATTCTTCAAGCATATAAGGTGAGAAAATTAAGTTCTTGAACTCATTCTAAGAAAGTGCTACATACCTCTTTGCTGAATATTAATATGGTCACCTTAAAGTGCTTCCCTTGGGAAACTATGCACTGATGTCAGTGCCAAGTCTACCATTCAAAACAATTTTTCTAGGTTGAGATTGCGAACATAATTGTGAGACCTGGTACAATGACAGCTCTAAAGGTCATTCCAGAAAAAGAGATACGAAATTGCTTTGAAGGGTGGACTAGCCACAGGCATCAGTGCAGAGCTTCCCAAAGGGTTCTTTGGTAAAAATAGTGATGTTCAGCAATAAGATATGTAGCATTTTTTCTTGGATGAGTTCAAGAACTTGAGGATCTAGCCTTGTATTTTTTTAATTTGATAATTTAATCTATTTACATTTAAGGTAATTATTGATAGGTAAGAATGTACTACTGCCAATTTGTTAATTGTTTTCTAGTTGTTTTTAAGATCCTTTATTTCTTTCTTCCCTTTTTATTAAATGTCTCTCTGTAGTAGTATATTATGATTCTTTACTTATTATCTTATGTATATCTACTATAGAGTTTTGCCTGTGGTTACTATGAGGCTTACAAATGCATCTTATAGTCATTACAGACTATTTTAAGAAAATAACTTTAGTTTGATCAAATAAAAATGTATTATGCCTATAATCATTTTTAATACTTTTATCTCTTAATTTTCATAGTAGAATTACACTTGATTTATGGAGCATGTTATAGAATAAGAGTATTCTGAATTTTATTGTATTCTTATCTTTACAGTGAGTTTTATATTTTCACTTGTTTTTATGTTTTTATTTAGCATTCTTACTAGCATTTCAACTTGAAGAGTCCTTTTTAACATTTCTTGTAGGGCAAGTTAAGTGGTGATGAAATTCTTCAACTTTTGTTTATATGAAAAATGTTTTCCTTTTAAATCTGAAAGACATATTTGTTGGATGCAGTATTTTTTGAACAGGTTTAGGTTTTTTTTTTCCTTTCACACTTTGAATATATCATCCCTCTCTCTCCTAGGCTACAAGATTTCTGCTGAAAATCCACTAATATTTCTAAGGGAGGTATAGAGCTTGCATCTGGCCTAGGATCTGGAGCCTTGGGGAACAGTGTGAAGTTTGGGGCTGTAGAGACTGGCTTGACACAGGGGCAGACTTGAAACTTTAGTCTATTCTGCAGCATGTTTTTACAAGAACTTGTCTTGAGCCTGGGTCTTCAGGAGTTGTCCTAATTCCAGGATTGATAGGGATGGTCTGGTGCTAAGGTTCATGCAAAGTGAGGTACTTACTTTGCTTTTTTACTTATGCAATCAATATCTCTTTTTCAGCTATACTGTGTTGGCTTAGGAAAGGGGTGACACCAGTAATATGAAATTATCCTATCTTCTTCAAAGCACATTTTCTTATTTCAAACGCTTCACTCAGGTGTTATAATTTCTCATCTGGATTCCTCGGCTCTTATGAAGGTATTTTCATGCATGGATGGTTGTTCAAATTAATGTTTCTGTGAGGGAATAAGTAGTATAAGTGCTTATTTTGCTATGTTGTTGTAGAAAATGTGCTTTTCTTTACATTATGTCAGAAGACATATAATGTCTGGTTTTATCACTTGTAGTGCTTGTTAACATTATGTTGGTTCTTGCCAGCTTGGCCCAAGCATCGCAAAGTTCTTCATTGTCCCAAATGCAGAGGATGCCAAAAATATATACATAAATTTTAAGAAAGGAAAAACTGTATTAAAATTGTAATACTCAATATATACCAATAACAAAGATAAATACGAGTCATGTTTAAGCACCTGTTGTAAGTGCAGAAGTCAAGCATGATTATTATAATTTTAATGCATTTGTTTTCCTTTCTTAAAATATCTGTACATTTTTTGTACTCTCTGTATGAATTTTGGTAACCATTGATTACTATTGGCATCATACATTACTTCATTAGGAGTTCCAAAATGATGCATTTATAATTATCATTCCTTCTGCTTTTATTAGCCAAAATTCTTCAATATATAAGAATTTTATTTTGTTAGATCTTTGTTTACCATAAAATATAGTTTATATAGGAACGTTAGTAGACATGCTGGGTTCTTCTTCCTACTGCAACTTTTTCTTAACCACTTTTTAGAATAATAAGCTAGCAACCTCTAATGGTGATCAATGAGGGTTTTTTTTTTTTAGTATAATTATGAACTTGTGCATTTTAAAATTTGACATTTTTAATTCATTGCAGATATTATTCTTTTTGAGGCTCCACTTGCTTCATGTATGACTAGTGAGAGCTTCTCAAATAGGTTCTTGCCTTCCTTGACCTGTCCCAAGTAGTCTTACATCTTCCTCCCTTTCTGACATAATAAGATGTCTAAGATTCACTTTATATCTTTCTTGTCTCAGACCTGGAATCAGCTATTTCTCCAAGAATCCCTCATTACTTTTGTGACAAATGGTCACTAGAGATCTTGGTGTAAACACTCCTTTTGAGTGTTTCTCCATTTTTCATAGGAACCAATGATGGCAGGACTAGTTTTGGGCTCTTCATGTATCAATACGCCATTGGCAGCAACTAGTGGATGTTTTGTGTATAGGGCCAGAAAAATCAGCTTTAATTCTCATTTGGCAAATCCTACCAAAGTGCATTAATTAGATGCGATAGGTTATATTTCAATAACGAGTTAACCCTGCTATCCCAGTGAATACTAACACACTAACAGTTTATTTTGTGTTCACGTTATAATAATCCATTATGGGTTTAAGGAGTGTCAGCTCCATATAACCTCCCAAGGCCTCGGCTGAAACAAGCACTTTCATATTTCACTGCACCCTTGAAATGCATAGCCTTCTTGGTTACTTATGTGGAGGACAGAATACTCCACTGACAATTGAATGGTGTAGTACAGAAGTAACTCACGTCACTTCATTTCACAATGCTGTTACTTGGCTCTACCTAAACTGCAAAAATTCACAATGTTGAATCCTCCCACAGGCTCAAAAGAGGAGAATTGGATATGAGTGAGCGCTAGAAGTTTTTATCATAGAAAGGTAGTTTAATCTGGGTTTTGAAGCATTTTTTATGATATTGGAAAATCATATTAGAAGAACTAGGAATATATTTAATGTATACACCCTTTGAAATCCGTGAATCTAAGGTTAGAAATCTTATATATGATCCCAATTAATAAGGAAGATATATGTATATCCACTCCAGGTGAAATGTGGAGAACTAAAATCTGATACTCCAAATATTCCCCCATTTTCTCCTCCACACCCTTTAGTGGCTCTTGAGGCAGTACCACTAAAATAATTTCTCATCTACTGTGACTTACATTTCTTGATATCTTGACTTCTAATGCTTAATGATACCATTAGGGTATCTGAGAGACATGTTTTAAGACTTCATGGCAAAAACTCAAATCACTATTAGCTAGAAATGGAGAGTAACTGTAAAATAATTTGAATATTTCCTTCTGAGCCTCTTTTGAATCATGCTTATTTGCACTCTAATAATCCAACATGTATACATCTATATGTGGTTTTGTGTGGACACAAACATAAATAGTTAACATAGTGGTAGTGGTGTTATTAGAGGTTTGAGAACTTAGTCTTGAAAAAACAGAGAAATTATTATAAAGCACACTCTCACCCTACAAAATGGTACACATTGGTTGCAAACTACTCTCTGCCATAGAATGATACAAGAGTGAAGAATTTTCCTGCTCCCTTGAATTATGAAGTTCGAATGATTGGAGGGAGCAACACAATAACTGATTTGCACAGCTTCACCTCCTATTAGGATGCTGACTTCACACAAGAGATTTCTTAGAAATTAAATATTTTTTAAGTCTCTAAACTATTTTTAGTTCGTCTAGAACTTTACCTCTTGATTTAAGTCCTCATATTTTTGCTAGTTCTCTAAATATATCTCCATGAAAATTACCAAGTTCCTAGGATTATACAATTATCCTTTTTCTAAATTATTCTTCATTAGTATTAGGTTATGTCCTTACAAATTTATTTTTCAATCATATGTCTAATTTTATTCCAAAGTACTTTAGATTTCATTTTTCTTTGCTATGTTTAAAATCTCTGGCCTTGTTCAATAAAATAACCATAGGGATTTTATTCACTTTAAAAACAATTCTATGGGACTACATTACCACATTTAAGTAAATGAGATTTACACTTTCTCATTCTTTCAAAGGAAAATAAGAAAATTCCTTTAAATTATTAAGTCTTTTGTCAAAATGCTTTAAAATTCTCTGTGTTTTCCTTATGAGATATTTTTAATTAAAGCTGTTTCTTAGAAAATGAATTCCTTATGAAGAAAACATTGAATTCTCCTTTTATCTATACATTAAACAGCTTATGCATTTTTTATTCCTTTAATTTTAGATGCCAGTATTTTACCTCTCGGGTACTTTCTGTGTAGAAGTCTCATAACAAGAACAATGCTCTTTCTGCTATTCCTCATATAAAGGTAACTATTCAGAAAATGATTACAAGCAGACAAAGTCTAATAGGAATTATGCTACAAAGTGTATAACTACATACTTTGGCACACCATGCATGGCCGAGTCTTTTTGCAATTTAGATGATGCAATGAATAAGAATACAAAATGTGTAGTTGTGGCATAGAACTGTCACATACAATAAAGTTAGACCCTTAGATGGCGCCTGTAGCTCAGTGGGTAGGATACCGGCCCCATATACTGAGGGTTACGGGTTCGAACTCAGCCCCAGCCAAATTGCAACAAAAAAATAGCCAGGCATTGTGGCGGGAGCCTGTGGTCCCAGCTGCTCAGGAGGCTGAGCCAAGAGAATCATTTAAGTCCAGGAGTTGGAGGTTGCTGTGAGCTGGGATGCCATGGCACCTACCGAGGACAATAGAGTGAGACTCAGTCTCTAAAAAAAAAAAAAAAAGCACCAGACCTTTATATAGAAAGAAGCCCATTTGTAATCTAATAGAGAGAATGCAGTGGTCCACAAGGTTGACCATCTAAATTCTGGAAAGTATCAAGAGATATGTCTTCTCTTTCATTCCTATCATTCTCATGTAGTTCTTATATTGCTGATGTGGTAAAAAAAAAAAAAAATCAAATTAAAAGCACCTTAAGCCAAGTTGGAAACTTATTATACCAATTTTTTAACCCACACAAGAATTTACAATCTAGCCTAGCTCCTATATGTAGTAAAATATCACAGTAAACAACATTTAACAATTTCTTTGTTCTCAAAAATGTAGGAAATTGGGACAAGATTACCACCATACATTGTGAATTGCTTTGTGGGTGTGTACCCACATGGGTGTGCCTAAGATACCAGAGTCTATGGCAGTTGTTTTATCAATGGTACCTTTTTGCCTGCTGAATAGTCATTTCTATGCCATAGAATATTGAATCAGTAGTATATTGATTTTTAAGAATATGTGTCTATTTAGATAGACTTTAAGCAGTGTAACCAAAATTTATTGAGGACCTCAAATGTCCTTAGTATTCTAGCATCCTGATATATATCGAGGGGATAAAATATATGCAGTTTTTTTTTCTTTCTAAGCTTTTAATCTAATTTTAAAAAGCAAAAAATTCTCATAAAAGTTGAATAACAAGTTATGGTAATATAAAATTAAGTAAAATAAAGATTTATTTTTTGTAGTTTTTGGCCAGGCAAGATGGAGATTTTTAATAAACATCCTGAATTTATGGAAAAGTTAGATCTATGAGATCTGGGGGGCCAAGACAGGAGGGGACTTTTGAGCTTAGACTTTTAGGATAGGAAAGATTTAAATGTGCAAATAAAAGAGAAGACAAAACCCAAACCATAGCCAGCAGCTTGTAGAGGAGTCTGAATAAATACTTTTATTGAAAAAAGTATGTATTCAACAGAAGGCAGAAGGAGGATGCTGCCTAAAATTAGTCAATGTAGCTGAATAGTTCTCTGAACTTCAAGCCTTGGTCTTAACACAGCTGAGTCTTAACATAACAAATCAAATTCAGATTTAAATGCTGGGCAATCTTAAGGCATTGAATATTTAGGAAGGTCTCTGAACCCTCCAAAAGATGACAAAGGTTTGTCACCAGCTCTTTCTCTGGAATAGAGTGACAGGTACATTTGTACATTTGAGGAGGCAACATGAGGATGTGGTGGGAGTTGGGGAAAACAATTTTCCAATTTTACACTGTTAACATTACTCCATACCTTAATCCATTTCTGGCTCTCATTTGGGAGTACCTCCTGGCAATGACCTTTACACTATCTTGAGTAGTTTATATGTGAAAATCTTAGAATTTAAGTTTCTGAATTGGTTGGTAGTAATAAAAATTCAATAATACAAACTTTTTCATCACCTTAGTAAATAATATCATTTTTGCAAGCAATGGCATGAAGATAATTTTTCCAATTTAGAAGAAACTTGCAAGAAATTAAAACCATAAAAATTAGTTTCCTTCTTTATAAAATGAAGTGGTTAGAAAAAGCAATTGTCAAGGTCCCTTCTTGCTTTATTAAGATGCTGTGATTCTAAGATTCTTTTCTGTGTATAAACAAGATCATTAATTTGAACTCACAGCATTTATTTTAAAACACGTATGCTAATGTTTACATATTTTAGATTTTTTTCAGGTTCCTGCAGTTTGTATTATGCTATTTCACCCACTGCCATTATTGATGTAGCTGAACACTAGAGTAATTTTAGTTTACCAATTCTCTGGACTATTTCATGATTAAATATGGTATATAAACATAAGATGGATTATTACTACCTGTGATTATTGTGAATGAACAACTCAGCACTCATATTCTTAATCAAAATATAGACTTCACAAAATGGTTTTGACCTCTTACTTCACCCTAATACTGGAGACATTCCGAATTAATAATTGCAATAAACATAGTCAACCCATTATATGGGTCAGTTACCAATGTAATGAATATATTGTAAAACACATTTTAATGTTAAGACCTCTGTTCTCATCTGATTGGTATTCTCTTTCTCCTATTTCCTGAAGTGAAATACCTAATGCATATAACCAGCAAATATAGAAATAAATTTAAATATGTTTCTCAGCATCTAATTTTATGAATCTCCATAGTTGTCATATTTCATTCTGTTGTTTCATATAACAAATAAAACACATTTTAAACTGAATGTGATGAAATAGTTTCTCATACTTATATACAGAAGAAAACTAAAATTATTGGCCAAGTAGTTAGAGCCTTTCACAGTCTACACCCAGGATGTGTTTTAAGCTTGACTTTATATATCTACTACATATTCCTCACTATGATTTAACCACAATGGATGTCACTTGTGTGCCATTTAGAATTATATACCTTTGTGTCATTTCTTTCCACTCTCTCTACATTAGCTCTGTTTTCTTTGTTTTCACTTTACTTAATTATCCTTCTATGATTGCATTTACTACCATTTGACACATTGGAGTTAATTGTGCCATCACTATTATTCAGACTTTGCCCCAGACAGTGGGCAAAACTCCCTCAGCCCTCAAAACTTCCAACTATTTGGGGGAGCTAAAAAGAAATGCCTCGTATGTGATTATGGATACAGTGCTTTCAGGTTTTTGGATTACTTTTTATGACCTGCTATAAATTGTTGACAAACTGATTCTTTTTAGAATGAAAAATATTTAATTATTTCTATGCTTAATATTCAAATTTTTGGTTATATATAGAATATAGCCACATTCCTTAGTGTGGAATTCCATTATCTTGCTTCTATTTAATTTTCTAGGCTTATATCTAAGCATTCCAGACATTAAAATTTACATTGTAGAAATATCTGTCTACTTATCTTTTCTCCTATGTAGCATATACTTTAATCCTTTGTGTCACCATTCATGTTGTTTCCAGCGCCTGGAACATCCTTTCTACTCTTCTTTCACTGGTTCGTTTCCTGCTCATTCTTTGCAATTCAGAATACAGATAACCTCTTTCAGGAAGTCTAATCTTAAATCCTCAAATGATCTCCATTCCTTGCCTAAGTGCTAAACATTTCTTAAAATAATTATAGTACCAGTGGCTAGAACTTATTAACACTTAGTTCTAGGTATTATTCTAAATTATTTACCTGTATACTATTATTTCATCTAAACTTGTCAATGGTCATATCAGTTGACTACTACTGTTTTCTCATTTTGTAAATAAGAAGAAAGAGCTCATATAACTTTTCCAAGTCTTATAGATAATAAGTAGAAGGACCCACTGCAGTTTTCATCTTTAAATGGCACTAATCATATTTTTTGAAGTGATCAGTGTATGTGTGTGTTCTCTGTACCACATTCTTCTTCCTCAATTGAATAGTACGCTTGTTAGAAATACAATACTAGAATTCAGAATAAAGCCTCCGATGACGGACATAAAATTAAACGTTGTGCTAGGCACTGTATTAGACACTGGGGATATAGCAGTGGTCAAAAGTGACAGAAACTCCTGTCTTTATAAATCTTACACTCTAGTGTAGTTTCTAGCATGAGGAAAACACACAACGATACAAGTAATATCATACATGAAATGATTATTTCTCATGTTATCGAGAAAAGTAAAGCAATCAAAGGAGACAGAAATATGGAGATGGGAACCAAAATTTTTAAAAAGATCGTCAGGGTAGCCTCAATAAAGAAGGTAACAATGAAGAAAAGTCTTTGAGGAGAAATGGGGATGGAGGTAGCTGCATGGATACTTCAGAGCAGTAGTGCTGCAGAACATGCAAATAGCAGGTGCAAAGGCCCTTTGACGGACACGTTCCTCGGGGACTTGTCTGCCTCTTTCTGGATCTCATGGACCTGAGGAGACTTTTCTAAGCTCATTCATCGTATGTGCTTCTCAGACCAGAAACTGCCTTATTGCATGTAAATGGTCTCTTAAGCTTTCCAGGGTTGTACTTAGCCAGGTCTCCAGAGCTTGACCTTTTCCTCCCAAAGGGCAAGATCCATTCCAGCTTGAAACTCTGCTCAGCTGAGGACCTTGGCAGAACAGTATGTGCTGGACAGCAAAGGGAGCCAAAGGGAGGTGGGCAGCAGAGGACATGTCTTCTGAAGTCCACCACTTCAAAATGAAGAGCTTGATTTCTAGCTCAGTCAAGGGCAAATGGAATAAACAAAATTAAGGAAATTGTGAAGTGTATCCTGAGTAGGGTTTGAGGTTAAAGAATATTTTCTGAATGAGATAGAGGACATGTTGCTACTTTCCTAATTATAAGATGATTGATTGTGCAGAAGCTAAAGCCGGGACTCTGCTGATCACTGTGCAAGGGTGGCTAGTGCAGGAGAATTTTCTTGGCACTGTCCTTCATTTTGATTCTGGAATCATCAGTACAGGGTTGTACTATGTGGACAGCCAGGTGTCAGTGGGTTTGCTACAGTCCAGACATTTATTCTACAAACTGCAATGAAGGGCAAATACCCTTTTTGAAGGAAAAAACTCCAGAACCTGTGTGATGCCTTTTCTCTTTTGCACCAATATTCTACATCAAGTTCTGGGTGTGACTCTGTAAGCAGTTTCCTATATGAATCAAACCAGAAAACCAGTCTCAGATGAAAATAATGCTACCTCTTACAACTTAAGCCTTCTAAGAGGAATCTACTCTCAGACACCCAAGACAGGAGGAGAAATGGATAAAGTGAGAGTTTTGTTTTATAAATTAAGGGCTTCCCCACATTGGCATTGGGATATGTTTTTAGTATCTTCTATGTAGTGTAGCTAAATATTTAATCTTAAGATAAAAGATTTTAGATTAATTTTCTAACATCTGAAAAAGAAGCTTAAATTTATATCACATTAATTTTTTCTTCAAAATGTTTTTTTAAATAAGCTGATGCTGTAATGTGGTTACTTTACACTGCTCTGCAAAATATTTACATTGCAATTTGTGACATATGCAATCAAGTTCATTATAAAATTTTCTGATGTCTTATATTTACGATATTGCTTTAAAGAATAAATTATACGATTGCTAAAAAAGTTAAAGAGCAAATTAATAGGCAATATATCATCCTTTTAAAAATAGGTAGCTAATGCTGGTTGAGAATTACAGAAAAGTCTTTTTTCTTTATGAAAAAAATCAAGATGCAATGCACAATGGGTCTAGAGAGAGTTTTTGACACATTTCTGCTGTGAAGTGGTTTACGATAATATTAACATTCCATGTACTGGAAGAGCTGGTGGGCAATTTTTATCCAGAAGTCTATTCCAGTTACAGTTGGAACTTTAAAACCCAAATCAAGGTGGCATAGTTGTGATTTAATAGCTCATACAGCTTTACCTCTTCTCTGAATATCTGTGAATATTCAGATGTTACTCTATTAAAGCAGGAAAAAAATCTTAGAAAAAAGCCTAATGGTGAGGAATGCAGCTGGACAAAGACTGGGACCAGTGCAGAGAAAGTGATGGAGTAAGGCCGCTTTCTGCCAGGGCTTCGGACAGAGACACTGCAAGAAACAGCCAGTCACACAGCTGGCAGCTCATGGGAAAGGTGCTGGGGGAGGGCTGTGAGGAGTGGATGATTAAGTGAAACTAAGCTCTTTTTGGGTTAGTAGATGGATCACGATCCCAGGTATTGAGAAAATATGTACACATATTGAGCATGCTGGGGGCCAAGTTTCTCATTCTCACAGAAGGGAGTTACCAATATGACAAAGAAAAAAACCAGAATGAACCATATGGTGTGATCTTGGAATTGGAGACACTATATGAGGTGATTTCTTTTCAATATACAGAAAGAGATGTACAAATAGATATAAGTTGTGTATGTACATAAAAATGCTTCCTAGCTCTGTCTACTCAATGGACCTGAATAGAACTTTCTGTCTACTGCATGGAACAGCAAAACCCCAGTGGAAATGAGTACACATGGTGTATACACCTTGGTTTTTAAATATCATCCTTGAATAAAGGGACCTAGGGAATTCTTGGAGAAATTTCTGATTTCAAGACCTGGCAGGGAATGTATAAAGTTAACCACAACATCATTTTGTGACAGAAAGTAAAGAAGTAATAAATGAACTGCAGTGACGTGTCTAAAACTTGTAGTGGGGTCACTGAATAAATATGAGAAAATCAAAGTGTGAAAATTAATAATGATAGACATAGGTTATGTCTCTTTAAGTAAAGTAATCCACAATTCTACATGCTTATAAATAGACAAGTGAAAGGAAAAATTAAGTAAAAGAGAAAACACTATCTTATAGTAGAATACTGGGGAAAGGCATGAGAAGAATGTGGGTATAGGTTTCCATTGGGCTAAAACTAGTGGGTGAGAGTTGGGTGAAAAGGGGGATAGTCACACAGTCTCAACTTACTTCCTTGCAAAACAATCACCAAAGGACAAATAGTAACCTTTTCGGTGAAGAAACTAGGCAAAGTCATCTTCACTCAAGTGATCAAATTCAACATCACCAGTGACCAGACAAATTGACACTGTATATCACCTGACGGAAAGCAGTGAGGAGGACTCTAAATCACTTCTGTGCCATCCTCCTCATGATAGGCACTTCGTAATCAAGTCTGGGGATATTCTTCTTTAGTTATTCATTTTGATATGTTTAAATGAGCATTTGAAAATACATTTATCTTGTTTGGAATTCATTAGAATTTTTTAACCTAAGTGTTGGTATCTTTCCTTAATTTTGAAAATTATTAGTTATTATATTGCTTCTGCTTCATTTTTTTAATGTTATTTTCACTTTTCCTTTTTCATATTCAAAACTGAAAGTAAACTTTATGGAATATAAATTCAATATTTTTTCAAAAAAGATTTGCAAAGTTTTGCAATAATAACCATACTCTTATTGCATAACTTTTTTTAGCACACACAAGAAAACTTTTATCTATTAGCAGTTACTCTCCTCCCCCACAGGTTGTCTTTCTCCTTCAGCCCTAGGCAATCATTCGGCTACTTTCTATTCCTATAGATTTGCCTGTTCTGGAAATTTCACATAAATGGTATATAATACATAGACCTTTGTGACTGGCTTCTTTCAGTTACCATAATGTTTACAAGGTTTATGCTCCAAGGTCATAGCATGTATCAATACCTCTTTGCCAAACAAAATTTCATTATATGTGTATATCATATTTTGCTTATCCACTAACCTGTTAATGGATTTGGGTGGTCCTGTTTGGTTATTATGGAGATGGCTCTGTGAACATTTATGTAGCCTGTGTTTTCATTTCTGTTAGATAAATGCCTACAGGTGGAATTGTGGGGCAATACAATAAATCCATGCTTAATGTGGAGGAAATTACATATTGCTTGCCAAAGTTCTGCCCTGTTCTTTATCTTTCCTCTTTTGAAACCAAACAAGAGACACAAGACCTTACTCTTTCCTCTGTGTTTCTTAACTCTTTTTCTTGTTTTCCATATTTTTAGCTCTTCAATGACCTCAGGGAAATTTCTTCAGATCTACTGCCTACTTCTCTTATTCTTTCTTTAACGGTGTCTAATTGATGTCATGCATTGAACATCCAAGTAGAATTACTCTATTTTGCAACTTTATTGCCCCATTTGTAGAGTTTTATTTTCATTTCACTTCTTAATTTTGAAACACATTAAATTTGTTTATTTTACATATTGAATCTTTTTATCTTAGGACTGGCAGTTTTTTCAGGTCTGATACAGCAGTTTCTTGCTTTATTGACTTATTCATAGTTATTTGTTTCCTACAGAGTTCTGTTATTTTTATTGTGAGATCATATTCTCTGAAGTTTTATTTGTGGAAATTCTCTAAATTCTGTATTTAAACTTTAGTTCTCTAAAGATTATTGTTGTTTATTTCTGTCTTGTGCCTACTGTTTTAAATGTAATTTTCTTCCAGGGCATTCTCAAGCTACACAAATAGAATGAATATTTTTGCCAGAAACATCAGGACGTGTGTATCTCTTTAGTTCAAGAAATTTTTGGACATTATGAACTTAAATATTTTCTGTTTCTTCTCTCAATTCTTTCTTCTAGCATTCTAATGTTTGGACCTTTTAATTACCTCTTACATGTATCCATATTTTTCTTTCATATTTCACCTATTATTACTTTTTGTCTTATGATTTCATTACACTTAATTTTAATCTTATAGTTTAAATATTTTATTAAGTCTATTTACTGCATTTTATTTCAATAAGCATATATATTACATATACCTAATACATTTATGTTCCCATTTTTCATGATTATTCTTGTTTTATAGTTGTGATTAACTTCTTTATCTCTCTGATCATCTGAAACATACTAGTTCTAAGTTCCTTCTAAATGTTCCATTAACACCATGCTATATGTGCTACTTCCCCCTATTTTTGAGGGGATTTTTATCATTCTCTCCTAGTATTGGCCTTCCTAGAATATTAACTGATTCCTCATTAAACATATACCTTCTGTGCCAAATATGTTGTTTAAGCCTCAGATATTGCCATGTACTTGTTGGAGAAAGGCCCTTTGTACCT
>CAUYON010069355.1:0-37500 GCA_963573935.1 Arctocebus calabarensis | reverse complement strand
TATTACTTTTTAATAAAATTCTGGTAGACGCCTCATTTTACCTAGGGCAGTTCTCTGCTGTGTTTGCCCTCTTAGGAAATCATATATAACAGCATCCAGTGTGCTGGCTGACATATCATCTGTGAAGACAGGTTCAATGACATGCATATTTCTTTGTAAACTAACTGACTACATAAATATAACAAGCACTCAACTCAAATCAAAAGTTTCTAGACCTGAAAACTTAAACATCAAATTTTGTATCCAGGCGCTCTTTTTTAAGGAACTGAAAGCTATGTCTTGTGATCTATGACTTTCTCCCTGGAAGCCCATAATGGTTTTTATTTCTGTGGTCATTTTGGAGAACCAAAATCATTCTGACACTCACCTTACATAAAAATTAGCAATATGCCAAACCCTCAAAAACATTTCAGGAATCTAATCCCCAAAGCATTTTTTGGTTTCATTTTTATCGTATAGTTACATATAGTAGGTGGCGAGGTATAATTTTTTTTGGTGCACATTTGATTTTCTTTGGTATTTATGAATTTTTTTTCTATGGATGAATAAATAGGTGAAGATAGTATACCACCATATGATTTATTTTCTCCTTAGGCATAGCCTGAGGTTACTGGAACATCCCTGGTTTTCAGTATCGAACAGTGAAATGCACAACAATGAAAATTTTATTAAAATGTATGTTAACCCATTAGTATATGTTCATTTTCAATTCTTTATAAGAAATCATGATGTATTATTTTGTGTGTCATTCTTTAAAAAAAAAAGAGATGAGTCAAGTAAAGGAGCAAATTTAATGGGGAGATTTTATGGGAAACATTATACAAATGGCAGTGCGTGTGATTCCCATTATTAAAATAATTTGTCATTGTATGAAAAAAAGGTATAAATTTCAAGAAAGAGCCTTCTTTAGTTATCTGCCCTTTTTTAATGACAGTGGCTTTTGTGTAGTAAAGACAGACACATTCTCAGGCAAAGCCCATTTCAGGCCAGAATTTCTGAAAGCTCTATTAATGTTTCATGCTAATCAAGGAGAGTGGGAAATAGAGCTGACAGGTGCTTTCTACTCTGCTTATTCCTGTCTTCCTGCATTAGACATTACCAGCTAAAAAAGGGCCAATGGGGTTCTTTTCCAATGCATATAGTAAGAAGGGCAAAAATAAAATGATTCTGGGCTTGTTTCCTGTTGTTTTCCTTCTTGGATCAGCTGACAACATTTTTGGTCATATGAGTGCATTGATTATTAATAATTTGTTTTACTCTAAACTGTAACCTCAAAGGGGACCTGCCATTTGGACCCAGCATTCTAGTACAGTGAGACATGCTATTTGTGAGCCTGTAAAAGTTCCCTCTGAGCTCCTAATGTTAAAATACTGTACTTAATTGTTTGAGCTTTTTGCCTATATCTAGCCTCTTAACTGGAAACTTTCAGAGGGGGGTATCATAAATTCAGTCTTCACCACTTTATCTAAAGACATAATTTGGATAGTAATTAATATGCTTTTTCCTTTCTTCACTAGAACAATTATCTATAATCACACTTCAAAAAGTTAAAGTTCAATACCAGAATAAATACATTCTATCACATCTGGCTCAAGAGAAGATAATTTATTGATTTTATGTGTGTTGGGAGAAGTAGTTGCTGATTGGCTTTTTTACATATACAATTTTAAATTGACAGAATATTAATTTGTACATAAGATCTGTGAGTAAATAAAATCAAAAATATTTTTGTAGAAAAAATTTCATTTATTCCAATGATTATATGTTTAAAATTAGTATCCTAATGTGACTGATTTGTCTACATCTTTTATTCTTAGAGAAACTTTTTTTTCTTAATGTGCATTTAGACATGCCATGGACTATTACCTTCAACTTTTGCTACCAAGATTCTGCCATTTTCTGACACCTGGTGTCTATCTTAGGAAGGTAGAAGGTGACATATGGTGGCTTTGGGATAGAATAAAGTATTACTGTGCAAAGTTTTCAAATGGCAAGGGCAAGGTCACAAAAATACCCTGAAAAGATTTCAAACTATAGTTTTTCATAAATTGAGAGATAAATGTATAATTTTCCCCTTGCCTAAAGATGGAAACTCTTTTATGGTCAGTTCCTCAAGAAAAATTACAACTGTCCCGTGATTTAGAAAGTACTATAAAGGTCTAGGACAAGCACATATATAAAACAAAATAAATTATTTTAGATTATGAAGCCTAGTGTCATGACAAAAATGAATTTTCTTGAACTTTCTTTTCTTGTCCCTCAGGACATATTTTATAGCCATGTCCTCAAATCCTGGCTAAAGCAGAATATAGAAATAATCATGTGCAATTCACAATAATGAAAGTCAACTTTCTGTCCTCTTCAATTTCAGATAAGAGCAGGTCTTAGTTGGATTTTGTATAGTCTTGGCTTAAAGAAAGTCTTGTACAAAACTCAAAAATATATGTTAATGTAACAATGTTGTTACCCAAATGAGTTTTTGAAGGCAATTATTCTTAATTTGGGGGACATATTACAAAATATAATAAAAGTTATAGTTCCTTTCTTGAAAAATTCATTTGCACTAAAAGATGTTACCTACACATAAGGGAGTCCACGGATTACTCCAAACCTGTCCATATGGGTTAAGGAACTACAAGTTGAAAACTCCCCATTTCTATCTACCTAATTAGTTTTGAGAACACAATTTGTCTCCAGACTCATCTTATATATCTATAAAACTTCTTTTGATCAGAAGAAAGGCAAATAGGAGCCTAAGCAACATGTTGCTTCAGCCCTTTCTGTAAGATCATACCTGATCACTTGCTCATGTCTTACCCGAGGTGGCAGTCACGGGTGCTGTTCCTTCCCAAAGTAGAGAACCCTGACACAAAGCACACAGTTGTTTTGTGAGGAGCAATAAGAAAAGGAACTGGATATTTGAAAAGAGCAAAGGTGGGAGCTCTTTGTTTCTTGCATGGAGACCTGGATTCTCTAGAACTCTAGTTCTTATCCTTGAACTTCTACTCCCAGAGGTTACTTTAAGAGAATTTATCCCTGACCAGCCCCCAGATAGTAGAAAGTGCAACCACACACATTATCCTTTCCATGACAAGCCTGCCAATATTTAAAATAATTTTTATCATATATATTACAGATCATTATTAAAATAAAAGAAGAATATGAAGAGACATTTGGCTATTGATATTTGCTACAAAATTCATATTATCTGATATTTTGCTTTGCTACTCAGTCATGTAAACTCTGTCTAGAATTCCACAATATTGCCAATTACACCCAAGAATGTTGGTTTTATTTCTAAATTGGTTTCTCAATTTGGCATTTGCTCAGTCGAGTGCCTGTCACATAGCAAATACCCCGAAAAAGGTCTGTAAATGACTGAGTGAATGAATTGGAACTGATTCAAGGTCTTGAAAGTTTTCATAGACTAATACTCATTTGCTTTAGGCTTGTATAATATTGGCAAAACATTTCAACAGTCCTTTATTTTAATTAGACTCTCCATTTTGCCTTCAATATATTTATTTAAGTTTCTAAATATTCAATTTCTGCCTCATAGGAGATTGGCAATTAATAAGATGCAAATAAACAAATAAATAAACAAATCTCACCTCTGGCAAAACTTTGCTAACAATGCGTGATATCAAAATGATTTTAAAATCTTAACTCGAAATTGTAAACATAAATACAATTCTTTCCTAATAGTTTTTAGAAATGTACTCCAAAATTATTTTTGCTTTATCACATATAATCATATGATTTTATTAATCAATTTACTGAATCTATTTTGCAACATTTTGTAATTCTGAGATTATCATCCCTTAAGCCAAATATGTAACTGAGATTAGTCTTTATAAATTGGGATTGGTATTAATAAAAAGTATAATAAAAGTGTTATATTTTTTATTTTTAGAAAAATATATTTATTAATATTAATAAATATTAATCAGCAATATTTACTTAATTTTCATTCTCTATTCTGGACCATTTTCAATTGTGTCTCTATTTTTTTTTCTCTGTGTAGGACAGAAATAATTCCACAACACAGGGGCTCTCTCTTCAAATTCGGTATTTAAGTTTTAACTTTTTTCCCTATTTCTGGAGATCTAGAAGTGCCACGTTACCTTGAACTTACATTAAATTAATTTTTAAAAAAGAGACAGATGTAATATAAAGTGTTCTAAATGACCTGGGTTCTTATTTAGGATTAAATATTTAACAGCTAATTGTAAGATGGTGCCAAGTGCAGGAATAGAGTCAAGTTTCATCAGATAAGGTTTATCAGTTTTTCCAAGATTATTGTGGTGAGAATTAGATTTGTCTGTCTTTCACGAGCAGATGTAAAACAAGTGCATTCCTCTGACAACCTATATTTTAAAGCTCTATTTTTTAAAAGGTAGAGAGACAAGAGAGTTAATTTTAGTAGGTTCACCCCTACCACATGCTTGTCATTTTTTGGAAATGAAAAGCCATTTCCAGAGCATTACTGTCATTTCTAAACCAACTAACACAGTCTCCTAGCAGCCACAGACTCCCCTGATAAGGACAAATAGATACATAAAGACAAGCATTAAGATTGCAATGTCACACCCCAGAAGCTATTTCCGTGTAGTTTCCCAAAATGGCAGAAAAAATACCTCAATCTGGTTGTCAGGCACATATCAGAAGATATAATTGCATTCTGAGAGACTAGGAAAATCCACAAGCAATGACAAGCACATTTGTAATAAGAATCAGTCCCCAGGAAGTGCCAGCTCCCTCACATTTCACAGTATGGACCATCTCCAAATACATTGTACTATGAAACATAAGAGGTCCCTCTCTCACCACTAGAATAACTGGAAATACATAGATTAGCTCGATCTGGGTCTCAGGCCACATGAGAAAAGGGGTCTGAAATCTCATCACTGGCCACCCCCAGAGCCACCCCACCTAAACAAACCTACAGAGTATGTCCACCTCAGGCAGAACTAGGATCAATCTGATGGCCATTTGGGTATTGCAACAAAGAGCAGATTTTAAGATGGGTTGCTAGTTAAGTTAGTTGGGTTAATGTCTCTTCTCTCACTCATGGTTTCAGAATACCATGGGGATTCTTGGAGGGAGGAGAACAGAGCTGAACTGAAACAGATCTGTGTCTCTCTTCATATTCAACTTCAATAGTAAAATTCATATAAACCAATGGGTTAGCTTTTGCTAACCAGATGAGATATTTGCTGTTCCTAGTTAAAAGGAGATCAGAGTAATACAACAGAAAGCGCAGTAACCACTATAGCAGAGAAGTTAAACCTAGAAAGGAATCTTAAGATGTCTATTTAAGGCACTCAAATCTGAGAAACTGTTTAAGTAATTGTAATAAATCATTAATGAGTGAGCAGTAAAACACTGTTTAATCATTAATTAACCATGTATTAACAGTAGAAAATATTAGTGATTCATCCTTAGTGAACCTAGAAATAACTGCAATATTAAGTGCTTATGGATTCATGTAATTAATTAATGATTAAACTTATTTTCTAATTAGGTTTCAATATAGTTATAATTAAGTTATTAGAATTTTTGCTTCTATCAACCACTACATATTATGTTGATCTACATGAAGACTTCCAACCTACCCTTTCTGTCTTCATATTTTGCTTATTGCGAAAGAGCTATTTTATACACAGATAAGTTCATGTAAATGGCAAAATAGTCCCAAAATACAATATGACATGGTTTTTATATAATCCACTTGTTTTTACACATATGTAAAATCCTTTTTTTATTTTTAAATTGATCACAAAGATCTTTAACTTAAAATTGGCTTTTGATTTTATTGAAGACAACCACAAAATTCGTAAGTGTTCAGTTTTTGTAAAGTAATTATCATATAAATGTTGTTCCCACTAGGATATAAAAGATACTTGAAAGGGGTCTTATATCCTTTAACTAAAGCTTTTGACTAATTCTGTGTTTTATCTATTATAAGTGGCCAGCTCAACCACTTTTTAATTATATAGAATATATAAAAATGAAGATTAAAATGTTTGAATTTTTATGCATTTCATATCAGACATTCTGCTAAAAATATCTCATCCAGAGCAATGGAATCCCATTCTTTATTCAGAGAAGGGTATTTGACTCCTCACAAAATGACCTAGAGCAAATAATATATTGTTGCATAAACTAAGGAAGAAGGAGTAAATTGTGGGCTTCAGCTCATTTTCTTCTTCTAGTGACTTTTACAACAATTCTTATTAATCATGTTTGTGAAAAACAAAACAATGAAGTTGGTTGCATGTCAGAACTGACTACTGTGAAGCCATAGACTCAAGTGTACATATTAAAAAATATGAGCATTCTTAATCAAAAGTTTAAATAAAATAAATATTTTAGTTGACTACCTGAACAATAAAAATGTTTGCAATCAGTACTCTTATCTCTAGGGTTCTAAATCGGTTATAAAGGGAGCATAAATAATAGTAGACGCAAATCTGAGATGCTCCAGGTTCACCATTGGGTTTTTAAACATATTGAAGGTGGAGAGCTGTATTTACAGAGCCATCAATTCTCCTCACGAAGAGATGGCCCTGTGGCCTCTGTCCTACCTGTCAGTCAATCCCCTCTATTATCCAATCAGGTAGTAAGCTGGGGAGCCTACACTAGAAGTTAAAACACTGAGCAAATGCATTTGTCTGTTCCAACAAAGATGCATTCAATTAATGATTGCCAAGTCACCAACTTCACCTCTTTTCCCCACAGGCAAAAAATTTGGGATTGCCATTGCTGGGATGTCAAAAATTCCTTTTGCCTTTTTTTGAAATTAAATGTCATATATGTATAAGCATAAATTAACTGGCTTTAATAAAAACTATTCTGAGGGAAAATATACGGAGGGGGAAAACTGCTTATCATAATTAGAGTATTTTGTTGTGGGGACATCTGGCCATAGAATAAATAAAGCTATCTGTTGGTAAGCTAAATTACTGCTCATGGTTCCAAAAAATAATTGATATGGCCCAACTATGCCATGATGTAGTGTGAGTGAAGGGCTCCTGCTTTCAGGGAGTAAGAGCTTTCCATAGAATGTATCTTTTTCCAAGAATGGTGTACTTCCCAACTTGCCATTTGAGTCAGATCAATCGTCATGAAAGTACAAAGTTAATGAGGCCAAGGTCATAACTATTCCTGACCACTGAATATAGCCCTACCCTTGAATGGCCATGTTATTGACTCTAAGCCAAGTGGGGGTGTTGAACCCCATTGTCAGATCAACCATAGCTGGGAAACCAGCTCGTGATGCCTGTCCTGGGGATTTGGTAGCAGGCTCAGCCTCTTCATGAGTCTGAGATCCTGATAGTAATGAAGTCTTCCTGAAGTAAAAAGTTAGCATCCAACTTATCCCAACCCAGTGCTACAACAGCTTGACAAAAATAGTGCGTTTCACAGAACATTCTCAATGGTAAATGACTTCTACATTTTATGAATACTGGCTTAATGGAGAGAGCAATTAAAAAAAATTTAATTTTGAATGTCAAGCCACTGGAAAATATAGTTAGAATTTTTACTCTAGATTTCTCTTGTTGGCACTAAATTAAGTTTCTTGAAAGCCAGATCACTGTTGTTTTCATCTTAGAATCCCCTGAGCTTTTCCAGTTTGTTACTATCCTGCAGGTTAACATTGTCCAATAGACTATAATATGAATTACATATGTAACTTTAATTTTTTTCATAGTCACATGCCAAAAAGAAATAAGTGAAATGAATTTTAATAATGTATTTTATTTAATGCAACAGATAAAACATTATCATTTCAACATATAATCAGTTTTAATTTTTATATTAATAAGAAATTTGGTGTTTATTTTTCAGTTATAGCACATCTCAATTCAGACTAGTCCCAATTAAAGTGCTCAAGAAGTATTAAGTGGCAATAGGCCAGTAAAGCTATAGACAATCAATTTATGCTATAAGAATATATGAAAGAATAATTAAGTAAGTGAGTGAATTAACTAATATAAAGTGGTCTAAAAAGGAATCACTTTGAGTTTTATTGCAATGATGGACATTATAAACTACCAAAGTTTAAAAAAAAATTTTTTTTAAGTGTATGTTTGTTGGGTGGATGGGATACTGGAACCAGCATATGTCAAATTCTCAATCACCTGAATTTTTACAATATCTTGCATTTGGATTATCAGATAATCAATTTTTTTTCACCAACTCTCTCTACCTAAGTTTAAAATATTCACTAATTATTAATACAAATGCAGTGCATTGGAGGCCAACAGAAAAACTAGCTGGTCTGAGCTCATCATTTACTATAATCTCAAAATAATTCTAAAGAGTTTTCACTGCAGGTTGAAAATACATTTCAGAACAATTTATTCTAGAGCAGTTATGTAACTTTTGCTTTGGCCTATTAATAAAGTCCTAGGTCTCAATCCCATGGTGAAGACCTTATAGTAGAAAGAAATGGTTACTCTCAAACACATGTGGCCAAAGCAACATACTTCTATGTCAGTTTTTTCATCTCCTAATAGCAACTGAAAAGTTTATAAAGGAGCTAAATGATATGAAGGAGAAATTTAAAGACATCTTTAATAATGTTATCCCACAAAATATGTCCTATGTAATACCCAAATGCATACCAGATAGAATTCTATGAGCCATTTTAGAAGGCATTGCATACAAATGTTTCAGGAATAAAGCAGAAAATATTTTCCTATCGTGAGAATATTTTATTATGGTTCAAAAAACACAAACCTTTTACAATTAATTCATAAAATGTTCCATTCTGTAAAGAAGTTGATTTTAATTCTTTTATAGAAGGACAAGTAGGAGAGTCTTTTATTATACCAGTGTAAAGGTACTTCATCAGCATAGGGTAATCATTCCATTTATAATCCAAATGTGTTTGAATGACTTAAATAGCCCTGTTGTCCTTCCACCTTCTATTTTAGTCACTAAGCATCATCATAAATATTGAAATGTGAAGCCAGGGATCTAGCAAACCAGTAGCTATACTTCAGACATTATTTCTACATCATTTTATTCATCCTCCACATTCCTCAGTAACTGCTGGAACTTTAAAAGGATGCATTTTAAAATTAAATTTCCACAGATTAAATAACTTAATATATTACATCCTAATGAACAGATTTAAGATGTTTCTGCCTAACTCTAACAGTTTCATGGCCAGCTAAAGATACTGGTCTAACTCTACCTCCTTTCCTAGAAGCAGCTATTTAACTCACATTCATTTATATTTAGTCCCCTTAGCTTGTGAAAGAGTGAAGGCTAACTGCATTTCCCCTACATAAATATGGAAGTTCACTTCCTTTTCCGAGTCTGAGGACTTTTTGTGATTTTTCTTTTTCATTTCCAAATACAGAAGTCATCTTGTGCAGGAAAGCATGCTTGTCAACTCACATGTCAGCCAACTTTAAAAAGAATAGTCGGAGAAAAAAAAAGTAAATTATTTAAGTGGCGTTGTAGAGGAAGCTTGAAAGAATTCTGTTTGGAAGTTTTCTTTGCTTCTCTCTGCCAATGGAAGGGAGACTCTGGATCGCTCACTCGTGAGCTTCTGTCATAACTAGGGCTGACAGTTCACATTGAAAATTCTGTTTTCTTCCTTCCCAGGAAAGCAAGTCAAAGTTAAGCCAACAAACTGTTGTTGGCAAGTACCTGACTTTTGTTTCCTCTTCTTTAAATTAGCCATTTGGGTTTTGTACAGTATTTGTGAATAAGTTTCTATGATTTGGGACCACAGATGTGAGTGGATACTAAACACTTTTTTAAAAAAGTGGAGGGCCTCTGTGATGACAACTGTGGTCACATGGCAGGCAGCATTTGGGATGAAGAGAGAAAACTAATACCGTCTGGAGGAAACACACAGGGAACTTTCTAACCAAAGTCACTGTTAAAATACCATTAACATTTTTTTGAAGCTACAATTGAACTTGGGCATGGACTATTTCAGGAGTGGCAGATTCCATCTGAACTATCAAATTTATTACAGCTAACCAAATTCTTTTGACTTTGGTGCACTGATAATTACAGAGAATTCAAGACCAAGTAACAATTCTATTGCACAGCAGTTGGCGGTTGTGCAGAAACTTCCTACAAAGAAGTGTTTGTCTCTATTTTAGTTTTCAGTGCTATCTCATCAATGTGCAATTTGTAATCACTATAATGAGCTTTTCCAAAGTATTTCCAAAGTATGTAAATTTCTATGTCAGTTCAAGGAGTAGGACTTGTTTTATGACAGCCAAACTTAACAAATCTCCAGACCTAACAAAATAGATGAACAAATGTGGAGGTGGGATGACATTCTTCACAATAACAAAATAAGTTATTATGATACAAAAGATCCACTTTATATGTAGAAAAATCCTCTGTTTATGAAATTCAAAAATTATACTTTCTAATAGTCAGTTACCCTCTTACTGTTGGAGGATGTTTTGATTATGCTCATACTATGATATAGGCAATTTTATACTGTGTTAAATCACTATCAATTACATTATAATCAGGGAAGTGACCAGTTGTGTCTATATTGTATGTGACATGCAAAGCGGCATGAGAGATGGATAAACATGTAAAGCACCCACATCCAAATTTTGTGTTTAATACCCAAATCTACATATGCATGTTCACCACATGTACATGTAGCAGTGTTGTTCACTAACTGACTTATCCATAGATAATACAGTATTTGCAAGACCAGTTCATTAAGGTTAATTTGTTCAAAAATATTAGAATCATTAATTTCTGGCTTATAGCTAATGGCTGTTCTCAGCCAGTGCCTTGCTTCATCATTAGTGTCACTGAGATTATAACTCACACCCAACTGTTTTTACACTATCTAATAGAATCAATTGGTGCGATGGTTGACAAGATGCTGTTTTGCATTTTGTCACCACACTAATGTACATGGCTTAAAGGCATTGGCATCCATAATGTGGGGCAGTTTTGTAGGAGACTGGAATAGGCTGAAGCTGCAAGGGCCATTTTCATAAAATATTAATGAAATTGAAAAATACACTAGGGTTGAAGGCTTGTCTGCTAAATGTAAGGTAAAATCTATTCTGTTCTGCTTTCTGATGACTGTAATTAGCAGCCCTAATTAAAAATTCAAACCTTGTGTATATTTGAAAGCATGAATCTTCGCTCGCATCGTGTTTATTTCCTTTACAAAGTATTTTATTTTACAACACTAATTGAACAGGATCCTTCCTAGTCCGACAGCTGCAGCTGGCTGGAGCCAGTTTATGTATCCAGTCTCTCAAGACTACTTCCTTTTGTAAGCAATAAAACATCTTTAAAAAACATGTATATGCTCTCTATGAGCCATTAACTCTGTGCCACCCAGCACTAGCCTGGCCCTCTCCCCATACATTGTTTTTTTTCTTCACTTAAATGTGACCTCTTTGAAGAGGCTGCTTTTTTCTGATCTTCAATATTTAATGTGGATTTACTTACATTAAATGACCACCTTACTAAAGGAGAGGAGGCCCACTTCTGACATTATTTATGAACAGTCTATGATGTGCAAAAATATGAAAGGAATTACCCAGGAATGTCTGTTAGTTCTCATAGAAAGTCTACTTTTTATCACTGTTTTCTAAACTTATTTTTAAATTTGTGGTCAGAATGTTGACTCCTCACGGGAAATGCATAACATCAACTGAAATCCAAATTGATTAGAGTTATGTTACTTCGAGAGAAAAGAGATCAGTCAGAGGGCAGGGGCAGAGCTGGAAGGGAGTCAAAGCCAGGAACTGAATAGGTAAGAGGTTTAAGAAAATTATTTTTTTCAGTAGTAAGTTTTGTTTGAAAGAATACCTATTATTGATGAAGAAGAGGGGAGGAAGAGTAGGAACAGGAAGGGCAGGAAAAGAAAGAAGAGAATAAGGAGGAGGAGGAGGCATCTGATTATGCTTAAAATAATTTAGAAAAGGTTACATCTTTCTTTTGTTTGATCTGCATATCATTTCTTCTCTGGATTTTAGTTTCCTCAACTGTAAAATGGGAATGCTTATCAATCTCTTACTTAGATGTTCTGTCTACCTAAGGGAGTTCTAAAGACCTAACAGATTAGTCTTAGGAAAGCACTCTGACAACTCTAAAATGTCATGCAAATACCAGGGATTCGTTAGAAGTATTCTTCTTCTCTGTAAGTGGCTCAAACCACTAAAGGTTGTGCAGATTCACATAACTCATTCATCAAATTTTGCATGGGATTCAAATAAAATGTGTGGAGAACAATGAAATAAGTCTTTTCCTCTATACCTTAATGTAGTTTTGATCTCATTTTTCTAGTGATTCTGTTTCCAATACATTTATTGGAATTCACATGAGTGAAAAGTTGAATATTACATTGTACTGAAATATTGTAATTGCTTATTCATTGCTTTCAATGATTAAATGAATAAATAAGCAACTGCATTTGATGGTAAAAGGTTAATGGCACTATTAAAAACCAACATTTTTCAATTCTGGGAATTAAACAGTTTATTTTGTACAACTACAAATATTTGGATTATAGAATCATATAGTCTTTGCCTCAGGCACAGGATCTATATTCCTTACACATGGAGATTTCTCACAAAAGGAAATGAAAGTTTTTCTGGAGTAAGGAGTATTGAACATGAAGCTATTAAGAGGATATGAGGCCTGCTAATATTTAGATTATTGATTTCTCCAACTGACAAATGCTATGTCTCCCAACCCCAAATATACATTTACTTAATCTATTGAATGGACAGCTGCATTCTTTTCTATCTGGAAAGGGAAGACAGAATTAAATCTTTTTTATCATGAGAGAGAATCAAATCCAGTGATACATGGATGGCTGGGGTATATGGAAAGGAGCAGGCTGTAGAAGATTAGAAAGTGATGGAAGAAGGACCAGCTAGAGGTCCAGAACAAGACAAAGCCTCTTGCTGAGTATATGCCAGCCCCAAAGGCAGAGGCGGGACAAACGCTGCTTTCACAAAAAATGAACAACAGATTTCAACACGAATTTTCACCCATCCTTGTGCCACCTGCCCTCAGGGGGCTCAGGGTGGTGAGCAGTCTCATCCTCACTGCTGAATGAAGTGAGCCAGACAGAGTTAACCTTCTGTAGGTAACAGGGCCTGGGAAGATGCTACTCTTCTCCAGGTGCCCAGGAGAAATGCAGTATCACCTTCCCAGGAATACAAAGAACCAAGATGCATGCCTTCTCCTTCTCATCTGTGCCCCTAAATCATTCCATAGTCCTGGCCATAGAAGGGAGCAATGTTAACAGTTGTGTGATGAGGAAGAGGACATCTAGTTTCTGTTACTTTTGTATTGGTCCATGCAGAATGAAAATGTGTTTTATGCTTATGAATCTGTATTTGCTCATTACATAGTTATGTTTATTTTAAATCTACTAGGGTAAAAAAGACATATCTTTTAAAAGACATTCAAGAGGGGACTAATGACCTTTTAAATTAAACCAGGGGTGAGGACACAGCCCATACACAAGGAATAGAATCTATAATTCACTACACAATCCCTATGAAGTTCTAGAAAGGCCTTTTTGAATAATAAAAAGGTTAAGAATCCACTGTGTAGATTATCTTACTGTTTGTTTATCTCCCCCTCTTCAGATTAACTCTTAAGAGCTCTTCTCCTATAATGTATTGGACTTATCCTGTGAGCCAAGAATAACATGTATGTCTTACCTCAGTCAGTCAATTGCCCACCCACAAGTAAAGAACTAGTAGGATCCAGGTAGGACTTGAAATGAGAGATGCACACAAACTACAATTGACTAGCTTGTTATTATTGTATTATTTATTCTTTATATGAGAATACTAGGAGAAAATGCAGGGAAAACTCTTCTAAGTATCAGTCTCTGCAAAGAATTTATTAAAAAGATACCAATGGAAATCATGGCAATAATACAAATTAATAAATTGATGGGATATAATTATATTAAAAGGCTTGTGCTCAACTAAGGAAACAATAGAGCAAATAGACAATCTAGCAAATGAGAGAAAATATTTGCCAGCTATATCTCTGATAAAGGGTTAATAACCAGAATTTACAAAGAACTCAAATCAGTGAGAAAAAAACAAGCAACCCTTTTAAAAAGTGGATAAAAGATATGAACAGAATCTTCTCAAAAAAAAAAAAAAGACAAATGGCCAAGAAATACTGAGAAAATGCTTAATGTCACTAATCATCAGGGGAATGAAAATTAAAACCACAATGAGATATCACTTGCCCCAATTAGAGTTGCTTTTATTAAAAATTCCCCAAACAATGCACGTTGACATGTATGCAGAGAGAAAGAAATGCTTATACACTAATGGTGGGACTGCAAATTAGTACAGCCTCTATGAAAAACAATATGGAAATTTCTCAAAGAACTAAAAGTAGACCTACCACTTTATACAGCAATTTTACTATTGGGTATTTACCCAAAGGAAAAGAAATCTTTTTATGAAAAAGATGCCTACACCCAAATGCTTATTACAACACAACTCACAATTGCAAAGATGTGGAATCAACCCAAGTACCCAACAGTTCATGAGTGAATTAATAAAGTATGGTATATGTACACCATGGAGGACTACTCAACCATAATTAAGATAAATTAACACCTTTTGCAATAATCAAGATGGAACTGGAGATCATTATCCTATGTGAAACGTCAGGAGAATGGAAAAATAAACACCATATGTACTTAAAATTAAATCAGACTTAACTGATGAACACACAAGTGCACAAAGGGAAGTAAAACTCGGTGTAAAGCAACAGTCGGGGGGAGGGGGGAATGAGAAGGAAAGGGGAATAAACCAACCTAATGGGTACTATGAATGCTATCTGGGTGATGAGTTCTACTAGCATTAACAAAATGATTTATCTAACCTAAAACATTTGCACACCTTAATATTTTGAAATAAAATAAAATCATTAAAAGATTTTTAAAAATTACTCTTTAAGGTATTTCTTCTGAGATGCCCAAAGTACCTTTCTATATACTAAATAAATCATAAGCCCTCAGATCCCTGCTGTGAGGCAAGCAGATTTGCAAAGATGATGGGGCAGAAAACTAAATCCCACATGTGGAAAATAACAACTCATCACACAGGTGAAGATCACCAAGTGCTGACTCCATTGGTGTAGAAAGCAGGAAATGTCAACTGGTGAATCAGCCCTCTTGAACTACACTCTGTTCTTCTTCCTGACCCCAGGATACCCATTTTATCCAAAGTATTTTCACGTATCAATCAGTTAGGACCCCTGTCATTGCACAAGGAGGAACATATATGCTAATGTAAGTCATTAAATATGAAATGTTCGATTTCAAAGCAAAAGTATAGTTTATTATATCCCAAACAAGAAGCAGTACAATGAATCAAAGTCTGGGCCTAAACTATCAACACCGGTTTCCATCTTAATGGTAGCTTGTTTATGTCAGCAATGAAGAAGCCTGGAGAGTGAATGACGATGAAATTGCAAAGGCATTTTCCACAAGTTTTTGAAAATTGAATATTTTTTTCTTTGAAAAAGTAGTCCAAAGCCTGGAAGAAGTGGTAGTCAGTAGGTGCAAGGTCTGAGGAATAGGACAAATGGCAGAGAGTTTCCACGTCCAGCCTCTCTAGTTTGAGCAGCATTGTTTGTGTGACATGACATCTTACAAGAGGATAGGCCTGTCTCTACTGACCAATCTTGGCTGCTTAATCACAAGCATCCTCCTCATTTCTTCTAGTTATTTGCAATACACATCTGCTGTAATTAATTGATCAGGTTTCATGAAGATGTTATGGATTATACCAGTGCTAGACCATCAAATAGACACCATTATTTCTTTCTGGTGAATACTTGGTTTTGGAGTGTGTTTTAGCATTTCTATTTTATCCAACCATTGTGCTGAATGCTTGTGATTGTTAAAAAGAATACTTTTTTCATAACATGTAACAATACAGTGCAGAAATGGCTTGCCTTTATGATGTGATAGCAAAGAAAGGCAAGATTTGAGAAGATGTCTCTTCTAATACTTATTAAACTGGTGCAGAACCCATCTATCCAGCTTCTTTACTTGTCAATTTATTTCAAATGCTCCAATATTGTTGCAATAGTAACATCAAACCTTGCTGTTAATTCATAGGCAGATTGAGATGGATTTCTTTCCACTCATCATTTTCCACGTTGGCCTCACGTCACCCACATGGCTCATTTTCAAGATTAAAATCATCAGAACAGAACTTCTCAAAGCATCAATATGTTGCACGATCATAGCCCCATTCTTCCCAAACAATTCACTGACATTTGAACTGTCTGTGCTGCCTTGGTTCCACAATGGAATTCATATTCAAAAATAACACAATTTTAGACTTATCCATGGTTTTGCAAAAATTGCTCTAAACAAATTGAAAGAAAGACAATCAAAGCCAAAACATGCATTTGACATAATAAGGGTGTACTTTCACAGTAAAAATAAAACAAGAAGTGTCAAAGTGAAATGTCAGACATATAAACTGTTAAACCTAGTATTTAATGAAAATGTACATCTCATACATTATAACCCAATATAAAAGGCGGTGCCTGTGGCTCAAAGGAGTAGAGCTCTGGCCCTATGTGCCAGAGGTGGTGGGTTCAAACCTAGCTCCAACCAATAAATAAATAAATAAATAAATAACCCAATATAAACATAATTGCATTTTCCTAAACATTACCACTGGCCTAATGTCATTGAATTGGCTACACTGTAAGTGATTTTACCTAAATTAATCAGCTGCTGTAAGTTGGAAATGATGTTGATACAGAAGTCCAAATGAAAAAGAACTGCCTGCTAATTTAGCTATAATTATTTTATTTTAAAATTCAGAGAATTCTGCATTTTTCTTCAGTCTCCACTCACTTTAACTAATTTAATTTGCAGCATTCTTTTTTTGGTCTGACTTTAGTTGATCAAAGACATACCCAGACAAAGAATGCACCTCTGGTCATATCACTCCCTTGCTTAAAACTCTTTTAAGAGGCTCTATTACATCAAGAATAAAATTCTAATCTCTGGGTCCTACTCAGATCTCCAAACTCAACTTGAGCTACACTGCCCCTGGCTCAGTGTGCTCTGGTCATTCTCTCAGGGCCAATGCCTGGAATATATCTCTGCATTTTTGCCAAGACAAATCCTTACATATCAATTTAAGTCTCATGTACTTAAAAGACAGCAACAATAAGAACAACAACAACAAAAGAAAAACCTTATTTTCTCAGTCTCTCAAATCAAAGGAACATTTCTTGACCATTCATTAAATTGTCCTCCCACTTATTTATTCTCATACTTCCCTGTACTTTTCCTCCCCAAATTTTTAATAATTTACATTATTATATTTCATATGTTTATTTGCTTTATTTGGCATGATTTCCCCAAGTTCTAGATGGGCAGACATCCAAACTTTTTTCCAAGCATCTAACACAATGTTTGGCACATAGTATCGCTCAATGAATATTTGTTTAATAAGCAAATAAATGAATAAATGGAGTCATAGATCTGTGATCAAAACAGATCTAAATTTGATTCCTGATTTGCTTTTTAGCTCCTTGAGAAAGTAATTTAATTCCTGAGTCTATTTCCTCACCTGTAAGTAAAGCTAATACCATCTATCTAATAGGCAATTTAACAGATAATGAATTTGGTAATACATGATAGATTTTAAGTACTCAAGAAATATTAGTATACTTCAGTTTAGGATTTGCTTTCCCCGATTCTTAGATTTTTTAAAAAGAGATTATTTTATGCATCAAAACTCAAATAATTATGTGGGCATCACAGCTATTTCAAATGTACTTTTAATATAGACATGGACTTTATCTGATTCAGTTCTGGGTTCCACATAAAATAAGGAATTGTGTGTTGCATTTAAAAATGGGTGCAACAAATGTGTATTGGGTGAAGTAACTAATTTTGTAGATAAAGAAACTAAGCCCACAGTGAACTAGAGATGTGCCTAACACCATATAAGTAGTAAAAGAAGGACCAGAACTGGCTTTTTATATTCTGATTCTCTAACCTAATGGCCCTATTATTAAATCATTGCCTGAATCTAATTACAAATCAAATGTCACATTTAATAACCTTCAGGGTAATTTATTTGAGCACAGTAGTCAGCTATCACTGATGACCCCAAGATTTTATTCTTTGGACATTTCCACTAAAGACTTAGGCTTTTGAGAAAAAAAGAAGAGCTAGTTTTAAATCTCAATGGTGCCATTTCCAAGCTGATATTGAAAAACATACTTATTTCTTTGAGCCTTAATTTTTTTCTTATGTAAATTATGGATAATACATTTGGCTTATATAATTGCTCTAATAGCCACATCAGATCATGTTTGTGAAGCATACAACACTTCTTGGGATGTGGTATTCAATCATTGAACTAACTGGGGAGGGGGAAGTGTTAGCAGTTTTACTTTTATTTATCTAGTGCTTTCTTCCTTCACCAGTCAAAAATAAAACTTTAAAACAAATCTGTCACTTTCATTTTGTCTCTTTCTCTTATCTTGCAAAATTTAAGTTTCTTATTTTTTTTGTCATTTATTTGACCATTTCTGTTTTGCTTCCAAAAATATAAAGAGGCCCCTGTATATGTAGGTTCTGTTATTCTATTCAACCAACAAAAATTTTTTTAAAAAAGATCTAATAAAACAATAAAATAACAGAAATTATAAAACAATGCAGTTTAACAATGATTTACATAGCATTTACATTGTATTAGGCATTGTAAGTAATCTAAAGATGACATTTTATGTGTATGGCAGGAAGTATTGATGTTATCCCCAAATTCTAGACCCTTTTATATAAGGAACTTGAGCATCCTTAGCTTTGGAAATCCACCACAGATATTGGAATCAATCTCCCGTGGATACTGATGAACAACTGGGTAGCAATTTTGATAGTTCTACAAGTCTGGCCTTTTCTTAAAGTATATATAAATATAAATTGATAGCATCTAGTAGTGTACAGAATGAAAGCTGTAGATCACTAGAGTTGCCCTCAGATGTTTTCCTACTATTTCCATTTACTCCATTTGCCCTGGTGTAATTAATTGTTGATGGAATCCTTTTCATTCTCAAAAAATGACAGCAAGAACCAATGATAGACCCTCCTACACATTTCGCTTCTTAGCCTGATTGGAGTTTTCTGAGTTCCAAAAGACATTACTATCGTTTTAGTGACAATATTCTTTTACCCATAGTTTGCTCTATCATATAATATTTGTTTCCTAATTTTACACTTGCCATTTAGTTGATGCAAAGGAAACATTTGCATAATAACAAATATCTCCTTTTTTTAGAAAATCACCCCAGCTTTATAAGTATTTAAGGTTAAAAACTATGTAAATTAAGGGACCACACAAGGATTCTTCCAAATTCAAGTAATTTCACTGGTGAGAATAGTGTTAATTTATAAAATATTCATTGTACACATCTCTTAGATAAATTAGGATGCATACTAGTCTGCTCCCTGCCTCTGAGTGTGAATTCTTGCTTCCCCCTTTACTAGTTCCTGTGTTGTGGGAAGGTTTCTAAATTATCTGAGCTTCAATGACTATCTCTAAATAAACTTATCCATAGAAATAAACTAAAGGAGAGAGAAGTCAACTAGTCATTTTAATGAATACAAAATTGCCAGGATACATATTTTAAACCCTCATCTCCAATACGGCATTTTGGCTCAATTCCACAATTGACTTAATCTATATAGATAAAAATTAATTTAAAATTTTCTATACATATATTATATTTAAATACACACATGTATATTTAAGTACATAAATATATATGTACATATTATCAGACTTATTAAAAGTTTCTATCAAGAATTTCAAATATCCCTACCTGGCTATCTAGATAGCCGTTATTTATTTTTCCAACTATTTTCAAATTGTTGATACATACCTATGATAGAAAAGATAATATCTAATAAGGGAAGAGAAATTATATAAAAGAAAGGACTGGAAGCAAGATTTTACTGGGCTCCTAGAGAATGACGCTTCTGATATTCTAAATGGCCTTCGGTTTTCCAAATCACAAAATGTATATGCTGCTTTCTCAACACAGATTAGTTAAGTATTTGATGTGCAGCTGACCTAATTGATGCTTTGCATTACAATCTTATTCCATAATTTATTTAATTATTGGAAGTTTTGGAAATTTCTTTCAATCTAACTTATTACAAATAGTCCAATTAGTTCAACCTTTATTTTGGGATTAAAAATGAGTTTTTTCTCCTATTCTTTATAAGAATTACATTTAATATTTTTATAAAGATAGCTACAGTATTAAAATAAATTATCCTTTTTACACACTTGGTTGCCCTTAAGCTATTCTCTTTTTCATTAGTAGTCATTGAAATTTGTTGCCATTTACATCATCACATATAAGTAGCATTATATTTCCAAAAAAATTTAATTTTGAACCAAATAAGTTTCTGTCTGATTTCACAGTAGAATAAATACTATTATCTATCGAGATTTTAATAAACATTTCTAAAATAAGTGACATAGAACAAATATTTTAAATTCAGAGGTTTTTATGTCAGTCATTTAAAAAGGGTAGAGAAATTGCTCTATTAGACAATGCAATATGAAGACTATCAGGACATTTGATGGGATATTTATGTGTTAATAACACATCATATTTATATTGTTCTCCTAAGTTTAAGTTTACAGGTTCCATTTTAATTCACTCAGTTTCTCATTCTCTGTCTTGGATCAGCCACGGGTGGACTTTGGAGCAACATTCCCGGCATGATGCACCATGGTCTCCATGAATCTAGCACTTTACTGCAGTGCATTCCCTAACAGTGAACACAAAGTGTCACTGTGACTACACGCTAATAGTCAAAGCAAAAAAAGAAAAAAGAAAAAACTTCGCCCAAATTTGGAATTCATTTACTTGTGAGTGGGTGTTTTATTTGAAATGTCTATGATTACTTTGGACAAGATTTGAATTTTGATTATTTTTATGATTATCTCTTGGTCTTTTGTATACTCTAAGGTGGTACTTTTATATTCTTCTGATGATATAAGAAAGACAAAAAATGAAAGAACCAAGATCCCCAATTTCTCAGTCTTTAATGTCTAATAACATGTGAGTTAATGTGCAATGAAGACAGAAACAGGTCTTGGAAGTTGACAATGACCTCACTGCACACATTTCTGGTCTGCAATACACCACATACTTTATCATTGTGCCGGAGAAAAGATGTTCTGCTCAGAACACAAAAAGAATGCAAATCCCTAAATACATGTAAAAGATGAACGCTTATATCAAATTATAACTGAATCCTTGAAAACTATCATGTCTTTCCCTAAAACCCTGGTCTATGTAAAATATCTGCCAGCAAGCAGCTGCTGCTTCTGAATGAATTTCCCAGTAGTAAACAGAAAAGACTTGTCTTTGTTTTACTTTTCTCTATCTAAATATTATTAATTTTCTCATGGTTTTGTATGTGTAAATCTCTAAAATGAATATCTATAAATGGTTGTATCTTTTCAGACACAAAAGTAAGTATATTCTTTCAAATCTACTATAGGTGTCCAGATTATTGAACACACCAATTATTTTGATCACAGTTCAGTATTTATTTCCTCAAATACTTAAAATCTAATTTTAAGTTCTGGATTTATCTAGAAAAACTACAAAGATGACATTGTGGGCTTGTACTTTAGCTCCTTTATGTGGAACTGTGCTTGAAGCAATTATTTCTACATGTTCTGTCTTACATTATTTCTTCATTTATTTATCTATGGTAGTTTTCCTTCGAGCCAGTCCCCTTAGATAGTTTTCTACAGCCTTATCACTACCATTTTCTAAATGCATGATTTCCCATGATACTTTTAATACAGTGTTTTATGGATTCGTAATCGATGTATTAGGAAACCAAGACATGATAATGTGTTGTATTCATCTTCATCTACCAACCAGAATGTGCTTTTGTAGCATTCATAAACATCTAATGAAACCTCTCCCATCTCAACCTTTGTATCCCTGGGCAAACTATTTAGCCTTTTTTTTTTTTTTAATGTTCACCTGTAAGGAACAAAGGTAATTGTTAGTCATTATTATTAAACTTTAAATATAATTTGTAGTGAAACTGAAAAGTAGAAATTATTTTAGCATAGCACATTAGAGGAACTCTTTTTAGTCCCTATGCATAGTTTAAGAATCTGTACCTAGAGCTCAGTTTGACTTTTCAGAAGCTATGTGTGATTTATTTTTAATATGCTTAAATTATCAGATGATTTATAGAGAGACTCATTGGCTACGGTTTTAGCTGTGAATTTCTTATTTCTGGATATACGGTGAATAGAATATTTTAGACCTTATTTGGACCTAAACTTGGAATTTTGATTTGGGGGAAAGGTGATATTATAACCTCTTCCTTTTATTCTGAACACATTCATTAACTGTATTTATGTACAAATTGTTGTGCTTAGGCCTGCAAGTACACAACTTCAACCTACTTGCTCTCATTAGCTATAGGTCTGCAAGAAAAAAACAAATACATAAGAAAACACTACAAGTCCTGTGGATACAATCTACAGTACAAGGGTGGGGATTTGAGGGTGTGGTTGTATCCCACATACCTGAAATGCTTCTTCAGATTCTTTCAACTTCGTCTGTCTTCTAGAACTTAGTTGCCCACATCAGCTGATATCAAAGCTCCCTTGATAGATTCACAGATTCTAGTGCCTGAGATAGTTTCTACAAGCCTGGTCTTGAGGCTTTGGCTTTTCCAACCAATTTTAAACTAGATGAAGCCCCACAAGTAGTGACTTCCAAAGAGGGCAAATGTTATAATCCAGAAACATTGGGACTTTCATAACTCATGAGGCAAATTGATCACTGGGACACAGGACTGAATATATTCATTCAGGATATAAATTCTTTCAAGTGGACTGTTCTGAGTCATGGCTTTTCCACTCATCCTCTGTAGACACATCCTGAAGCATTGTCCCGCCAGCACCATAATGCATCACCTGACATTTGCTTCTCACCCTTCTAGGACTCCTTCCCTTCTCTCACTCTGCTTGGAGTTTCACTTCTCTATAAAGCACTGGCAATTTAGCCTTGACTCACTCTCTGCTATTTAGGTTAACTAGGCCCAGGTGGGAGTGGGTGTAGGGTGGGCAGAGTGGGAGGCACTGATCAACAAAGAGGAGGTGAGTAGTAAACTTTTTTACGTGGTTATAAGCTCTCAGAAATCTTTTACCCATTATATGTTATAACTAGTTGGAGACACAGAAAATCTAAAAGTGAGAAAATAGTGTAAGTCCATTAGTTTATCATCCCAGAGATACGGCCACTCCACACTGAGCTTAATTACATCTCAAATTCTCACCTGGAAGCTTTGTCAATGATCTTCAGTCTCTTTGTCCATGTTATTTATCACCTTTTGAGAATAATATCAATGTCCATCTTTCATCAAATTCTGAAACTTAATTTTTAATCTGGGGTTTGTTCTAACATTGTAGTCAGAGACTATTAACACATTTAGACCAATTATGGAGATACAACAGATACCTTTGTATTACCATATTTCTCACCTTTCTGGACCTTCAACTTCAATCTGTGTCTCCTGTAATCAGCCGAGCCACTGCTGACTGGTGAGCTTTTTCATCCTCTCTCTGACTTCTCTCATTTGCTTCAATTTTTTCCCCCTGAACTTCTTGTTTGCCATGTTAAATCCAAATCATTCACTTGGGTTTCAAGTTTCCTTCTCCCTCTTCCTTCAAGTATGATGCCTGCTTTGCTTGCATCAGTGCCGATTCATCCTGGAGCATTCGAGGCATCTACTTCAGCTCAATCAATAGCCCATTTCTCCATCAGAAGTTAGACACAATAGCAATAAAAATACTTTAACCTCTTCATTAAGCTTCCTGACATCAAAACGAGCACAAATGAATAACAAAGATATTTGTACCAGAATGTTTATTGTAGCCCAATTCATAATTGCTAAGTCATGGAAGAAGCCCAAGTGCCCATTGACCCATGCATGGATTAATAAATTGCAGTATGTGTACATCATGGAATATTATGCAGCCTTAAAGAAAGATGGAGACTTTAACTCTTTTGTGTTTACATGGATGGAGCTAGAATATATTCTTCTTAGCAAAGTATCTCAAGAATGGAAGAAAAAGTATCCAATGTACTCAGCCCTACTATGAAACCAATTTATAGCTTTCATGTGAAGGCTATAACCCAATTACAGCCCAAGAAGAAGGGGAAAGGGGAGAGGGGGGGGAAAGAAGGGAGTAGGTTGGGTGGAGGGAGTGTAATTGGTGGGACCACACCTACGGTGCATGTTACAATGGTATGTGCAAAATTTACTAAGTGTAGAATATGTCTTAACACAATAACTAAGAAAGTACCATGACGGCTATGTCAACCAGTTTGCTGAAAATATTTCAAATTGTATATAAAACCAGCACTTTGTACCCCATGATTGCATTAGTGTGCAGAGCTATGATTTAACAATAATATAATAATAATAATAATAATAATAATAATAATAATAATAAACAGCACCAAAAAACCCTGTAGCTCTCCAAAGAGAACATGGAAATTACCTCAACATCAACATTCCTTTCAGAATACACCCATTCCATGGAAGAGAAGTGTGTCTGACTCCACACCAGAATTCAAGAATCTGTATTGGTATACAACAAAGGTATTCTATTTCTGGAAAATATAAACCCAATGGTCAAAGTATCAATTTAGTCTTTGTCCTTCCAAATGCAACTTTTGTCCTAACGTAAGGTAGCCTTATAATTTATTTTGTGACTCAGTACATATCTGAGGATGAAAAGAGCTAGAGGTAGCAGATATAAACCAGAACTGTGTCAAACGAACAAGGGTGAATAATGTTATGAGCCTTCCTTTTAAATGATAGAAGCTTAGGGAATCCGTCCTTGAGATATTTGTGGTTTTAGATGCCCAGTCAAGGGCAACTAGTTTTATGATTTCAGGTTAAAAAAGTACATGAGGGCATGTAGATGTAACCTGAACATAGCGCTTCAGAATAAAGAAATTGTTATTACATCCTGGCTCTGCTTGCTCTATGAGCTTGAGCAAGTCATTTAACCTCTCTGTGTCTTGGTTTTCTTATCTGTAAAATGGGAACAAGTACAGTCCCCACCTCATACTGTTGTGAGGGCTAAATGAGCTAAAGCACTTGCAACAGATTCTTGCATATAGCACAAATTAAGAACTAGCTGCTGGGGACGTGATGTCAGCAGCCAGAGTATTACCTGGTCAGAGAAGGGGCACATAGAAGATCTTCCAACCTTTTGGGTACTCAGATTTTCATGAAAACGACTAATGGGTCAAATGCAAATATCCTGTAACTTTCCACTTTTGCATATGACATAAACAATCTTAAAGATCAACTTATGAACCTTAAAGATTAACTTATGAACGCCTTAGAACATTGAAGGAAAAAAAGAAGGAATGAGAAGAATTTCACAGACTGAAGGAGCTTTGCTTTCTTCCTTTCTTTTAACTTTTGTTGGGGTAGGAAATGGAAGACATTCAAGTATTTCCTTGCGTTGTGTTTATGGGGAAATTCCAGAAAATAGTTTGAACAAGAAAGAGAAAGTATGGATTTGAGAGAAGAAAAATTGAAGCCCAGGAGAGAAAATGAGATACAAAGGTTTGCTAACGTGAAAAATCCACATCTCCTCATGTAAAAAGCAAGCAGGCATTTCTATGCTGGTATGAAATGCTCTTATTTATCTCTTGATGAGCAGTTCAGTGGGCTCAGACTTGGGGAATTTCTTCTGTTCTTGGCCTTTTTATGGCTTCAATGAACTGTCAGCTCTGCCAAGGAAACAATTCTCTCCAAATTTTGCAAGATTGACCTTAAGAGGTTACCACTGTCTATTGAGGGCAGGACCTTCTTCCAGAGCTCCAGGGAGGGCCTTGAGCAGTGAGCAGTGGAAAAACAACTACAAAAGCCACTTTCAAAAACCCTGCATATCTCTCAAGCCAGCAATAATCCCAACAACTCTTGCCTAAGGGCAGTACAAGCCTAGTTTTATCATCCTATCTGATATCAATCCAGGAGAACCAAAGACACTTCTATGGAAAGCAAAAACCAGGAATTCTTCTGATAATGAATAATTACATTAGATAACTCCAGCAATCTGGACAAGCTTTGAACTTTATACTCCATTGTTCACAAGCAACTGCCCTCAAACTGTGCTTATTAATATTCACAATCAAAATTACCACTGATTTTTTTTCTTAATCTACATCCTACGTGTCCAGGTGAAGGAGAATTGAAGATTCTTTTGCTCTCTAAATAATTATCATTTTCCAAAAGGTGGCTATAAAATTTCCTAGTCTGGGTAATGGGGAAACTATGGACTCCAAAATTGTAGGCCAAATGTAGGGTTCTATTTAGGAGAGTAAACAGATGTCTCATAATTGATTAGACATCAACGTACATTTGTTGAATGTTGTTGATGAATTTAGGGTAAAATTGAAGCAAAATGACATAGGATGATTGTACATTTAAAAACATATCAGATTTGGGCCAGGCACAATGACTCACATCTATAATTCCAGCACTTTGGGAGGCTGACATAGTATGATCACTTGAGGCCAGGAGTTTAAGATCAGCCTGGGCAACATAGTGAGAACCCTATCACTTAAAAAAAAATTAATTAGCTGGGTGTGGTGGCATAAGCTTGTACTCTTGTGTTTTTTAAACCTTTTTCATCTCACAGTACCCTTGAACCTATAGATCAATTTCCATGTCACACTTCAATTATGTTGATGAAAAGAAAGAGTGAAAAAAAGAACATACTGTGTTTTGAACTTTTCAAAATAATTTAATTAATGATCGCTAAAAATTCTTGAAGCACACCTAAGATTCTCTCACAGCACACCGGTTGAAAAATCACTGCTGTAGTCCTGGCTACTTGGGAGTCTGAGGTAGGTATCTCAATTGAGCCAAGGAGTTCAAGGCTGTAGGGAGCTGATTATGCCAGGTCCTCCATGTCTATTGAGTTTCATGTGCATTGAGGAAGGTTCCTGCCAGACCAGAGTGTATTGCGCTGTCCAGGTAACTCCTTTTGTAGCATAGAGCCGCTGATTGTGACAAGTAATAAACTTTGAACTAAAAGACCTGTAATATAAGCAAGGAGGTGGGCCTTGACTCCATCCATATTTTCCCCTCTATGTTATTATGTAAACTGAAACTTGAAATGAAGAATTCAAATGTGTAGCATTTTGTACTACTTTTGAAGGTTGTAATTTCTAAAACTATTAGGAGTAAACCTTGGATACTTCTTGGGACATAGTAAGTGTTCAGTACCTAAAATGTGAAGAATTCTATAGAGGTGAATGATAATACAGTAGTGAAAGGATGAAAGAAAGGCGGGCAGAAGAAAGCCAGGAAGGAAAGGACATGATAGTATCTTAAGACATCAGGGACAGAACTCATAATGGAGACTTCCCAAGGACATGCATCTACCTCCTAGCTCTGTCTCATAGAAAAGAGAGAGAAGTCCTAGACCAGATCCAAGAGGTATGGCAAGCCTACTACAGCAATAACTTAACACTAGTCACCAACAATACATCCTCACCTTGAATTCCCTTTCCAAAATGTTTGGACATTGCCAATATCTGTCTGCTAATACCCACTGCACTTGTATTATACACTAACTAGGAGCAATCATCTCTTAATAATATAATAAAATGTTGACAACTTAGAAAGTAAATACATTCCAAAATTAACAGCTCTAGTCTTGTTTGGAAGCTGTGCTTTTTATAATGGCTACCACAATGAAAAATTCCTTATTAGATTTATTGTGGCTTTTAATAAACTGGTCTCCAAATATAAAAAGTCTGTGTTGATATACTGAGATTATAAGAATGGGAAAATAATAGGAGTGCAAGTTTAATTCTGAAAGATAATAAGATAGATTAGGCCATTATTTATTATAAAATGTGTCTGTTCCAACATTTATAAGAATAAGCAGATAAATCTGCCAACATCTGTTCCATTTATGCAAAGAACTAGCTATAGTAAAGTTTGGGTTATACTATTATAAAATTTTAGCACAAAAATGGAGATATCCAATGCAAAATGATGACAAGCTTACCATTAAATCCTCTTCACTAATGTGCCTGAAATCTTAAAGAACATTTAATGTGCCTATATCCTGAACATTTGACAGCTTTTACATAATATTCGAAGGAAAGGTGACCTGGTCCTCCTTCACTGTTGACAGTACAGCTGAAATGGCCCTCCAATAAATGAGGCAGGATTATCTAGCCAAGATGGCAAACAATAGCTTGTAATATGCACCAGGAAATTTCCATAGCACATTGGATCTTTGCTGTCAATGACACATGGATCATGTCTGCATACAAAACTCACGTCTCCCTAGATACTTGATAAGTTTTAAAGGGTAAGAATATGCAAAGTGGACTTCAGAGGTAAAGACCAGTTACATGTTCCACACTTAGAAGTACAGAAAGTTCCCTTGAAGGAAGCTCCAAGAAACTTTTAGTGATGTGTCATCTCCTTTAATTATATTCTAATGTCTTCAATGAGTCTCCAGTTTAAAAATCATAGACTAACACAAGGAACACATTAAATATGAGTTGTAAGAAAACAGTGAAAATAAACAAGCACAAAAATGTTTTATGGGAGATGGTAAAAATTGTGTAGCACTTCCTCAATATGTTCAAGAGATCTGCGTTGATATACCACATAAAGAATGCTACATTTGCCTCTCAGTTTATGAGAAAATAATTGAAGGAAAGCTTGAGTGCTGTTGTCAATGCATAGCCTACAAGTCACCTGTTGTAAATTCAGTTTATAATAGTGTAATTAGCTGCCACATGGCCAGATTTTCTGAATGCTCTTCCTCCTGTTGGAAGCTTGACAGTGTGAATGCCACAGAATATCAATACCAATCTTTTACAGCCCTTTGCCAGAGCAGCCTCAGGATATGTTGAGCTGGAGAGGTAACTGCATTAGAGAATTGAGTTTGTTCTTTTTCAGAAGACAAATATACTATCTTTGAAACTACTTACAAGGAAAAAAAACAGACATTAAATACTAGTGTACAACACCAAACCAAACTTGTTAATAATAGGAAGTAACCTGGCATTGTATTATAAAAGATATAAAACCTTTACACTCAGAAGGAGAATGGCACCTAAGAGAGGCAAAGCCCAGCACACATCACAGACAACATGCTTAGAGAAATAAAATCTGGGGGAAAAATTGCTGCTTATAACAGTTGAATCTCATGCAGAATGTTGCCATATATAATAACAACAATAAACTAAATGCAGATGTGTTTGTAGCTTCTTAAATGAGTAAAAATATGAATAGAGTTTTGGGGAATATTGTAGAATGCAACAAAATGCAGCTGATCCTAGAAATAAAAGTTGCAAGACTATTTACCAGAAAAAGAGAAAGAATATTTACTGCCTTATTTAAAGAGCACTCGGAAACGAATGGTAAGCTTTCATTGAGAAATATCGAAAAGGTGCTTTGTCTGGTGGTGTTTTGTTGTTGTTGTCTGTTTAGTGAAACACTCTAACTTTTGATAAATTCATAGACAAACTATGAGATCTTTCAGCCTGGCCATAATGGCATGATAGACATATCAAATTGAGAAACACTTTATAAATTGTGAATAAGCTTTAAAAAAACAATGAGTGAAACCCACTTTTGTTAAAAAAGTATACAAGCATACAATTTCCAAGTGAAGCCTAATTTATTTCAAACTAGGTGGATTTATCTTTCTGAAAATCACACACACATCTAAAAGTGTTACAATTGTGAGCACAATTTTTAGAACTAGAGATGTGCCTTGAAAATCATACATCTCTAGCTCCCTTTCTAATTTTTACTTTCTTCTTATGATTCGTTTCCTGGGCTTATGCATTGGCAGCTCTAAGGCTTCATATAGGACACGACTCAGCAGGGGCACACTCCAGATGGCACTGGGACGCTCCTGCAGCAATTGTATTCACAGTTTGGCTGTCTTATCCATCAACTATGTGATGACTATGGTTTAGCTCTTAACTCTGACAATACTGAGGCTATTGCAGACGTGGCAAAAAAAATAAATAAGCTTCGGAAATGTCCATCTCCTGCAATATGATTTTATTTTGCTAATTTTTGAAGAAGAGTGTTGAATGGGTTATGCATGTCATTACATAAAACTATATAGACATTTGAAAAATGAATCCTCAAATGTCCAATGTGTAGTTTCATAGGGAGGCATTCTTTGTTGGAATATTTTGTGCTGTCCTATCAAGAAATATAGACAATAAGAATAATGTGAAGAAGAATCACAATTTTTTAGGTACTCACTATTTCCCAAGTACTGAACTAGGATTGTGACATGCATTTCATTTATTTTTCTAACATTAGGAATTATGGTTCAATAAAGTAAAGTAACTTGTTCATAGTCCCAGATATTATTATAAAACAGGTAGAAGAAGGTCTTGGCATAATTTCTAAATATCTCCTATCAAGAAAGTTTACAAAAATACTTTTGAATATAAAAATGTAGCAAATCAGAGTATGTATGTAACTAGGAAACTAATGTGATCATGTGATTTTTAAATATATTCTTCTCCTTTTAATCACATACACTCTGAGATATATGAAAAGACTAGGGAAAAGAAAATGCATTATATCTTAGGCACAAAAGTGAAATATTGATGTGAAGTTCTCACTACTGAGTAATTGTCATTGCCCTATTTAAAATTCTCTTTGCTTATTCATGCAGTAATCACAGAAGACAGACACAGAGTGCTAGTCTTCTAAAAGATAACACCCAGATTGCCTAAAATTTCCTTGATTTCCAGTGTTGGTTCTACAAATCAGTTAACAGAATTCCAGGTATCTTTTCTACAAAATGTGCTTTTGTAACTAGTTAGGTATACATTTTCTACTGATAGTATAGCTATAGATATAAATATGCCCTTTTACTTTTCTAGGATAAGTCATTTTTATTAAAGGGATAAATGTATATTTTTAATTAATATTATATGTACCTACATACAGATATACATATTTTTATGCAACACCTGGCCACCGCCCCGCTCAGGGTGCAAGGGCACAGCCGGGGCTAATGACCCGGACCACCCACAAGAAACCCAGGAGCCCCCCCAACCCCCCCACTCCACTGGTCAGTGGCCTCGCTCAGACAAAGAGAAACTGTGGGGCAGGTGGCTGTGCATCCTGTGCCCCTGGCCTGAGAGGTGCGGTCTGCGGTGACTGCCAGTGGCAGGTCCCAGATGTCATTTTAAAGTAGACTCAGTAGTGTGGGATGACAGCTGTGTTGCGAGGTATAAAGGAAAAAGAACATCACTATGTTTGGCCTGAGCGACAGAAAGATGGTGACAGCATTAACTAAGAAGAGGAAGGTAAGGAATTTCACATCAAGTATAACTGGAAGGAATAAGGTGAACTGGTATCTGGTTTCAAAACTCTCTACTGTTGTATGTTAAATGGATTTCAGCCATTAGGCCATGGAAGCCGGAAATTAGTCAGAAATCTGTTCATGTAGACCAGTCTACCTTTTTATTTTATTTTAGTTTATTTTTTATTTTTTTTGAGACAGAGCCTCAAGCTGTCACCCTGGATAGAGTGCCGTGGCATCACAGCTCACAGCAACCTCCAATTCCTGGGCTCAAGCGAGTCTCCTGCCTCTGCCTCCCAAGTAGCTGGGACTACAGGTGCCCGCCACAACGCTTGGCCATTTTTTGGTTGCAGCCGTCATTGTTGTTTGGCGGGCCCGGGCTGGATTCGAACCCGCCAGCTCAGGTGTACGTGGCTGGTGCCTTAGCCGCTTGAGCCACAGGCGCTGAGCCACAACCTAGAATTTTTTTAATAGGTCCTTTTTCTTACCCACTAGGTGACATCTTTTCTTTGTGACTCTGTAACCCACTGGCTCACCTCATCAATACCTATGCACTGGATTGTGGAGTCCCCACCATGAATGAAATATAGGCCTATTCCCAAACTGTCACAGGACTTTTTTACAATATGTTGACCTATCCCTTTGTGCTTGTCTCTAATCTTACAGTTGTCAACAATGGCATGCTTGGTGGTGAATCCCCTCCTTACTCCCCAAGGTATGTGGTGTACTCCCTGGATAGATTACTGGTGCATGCAAAAAAAGAGAAAATACCAACTGAGGAAATCTTTTGCTGGAATGTCTTCTTCAGGAAGACTTATTGTGATCTGAGAATGTGAATTTGAACATGTGGGGGAAGGATAATGACATTTCTATAGTCCTAGATGCACGGAATTTTGGAAAAGAGTGCTGATTTATTTTTTCTTTCTTTCTTTTTTTTTTTTTTTTTGCAGTATTTTTGGCCGGGGCTGGGTTTGAACCTGCCACCTTCAGCATATGTGGCCGGCGCCCTACTCTGTTGAGCCACAGGCACTGCCCCAAGAGAGAGTGCTGTTTTCTATACAATGTGGCATGCTTTTAAAATAATCATTTAATATTGGGACAAAAATCAAAGAGAAAGAATTTTGAAACCTGTAAGAAAAAAGAAGTTTCTTACATGTAAGGAAATCCTTATACATGTATGACAGCCAGCCACATAAAGCTGTCAGTAAATTTTATGGTAGAAATTTTATAGGCCAGGAAGGAATAGATGATATATTTAAAGTGTTGAAAGAAAAAGTTGCCAACCAAAATAATTTACCTGGGCTCAGCGCCTGTAGCTTAGTGAGTTGGGTGCTGACCACATACATTGAGGCTGGCAGGTTGGAGCCCAGCCTGGGCCTGCTAAACAACAATGACAACTTCAACAAAAAAAAAATAGCTGGGCATTGTGGTGGGCACCTGTAGTCACAGCTACTTGGGAGGCTGAGGTGAGAGAATCACTTAAGCCCAAGAGTTTGAGATTGCCGTGAGCTGTGACACCATTGCACTCTACTGAGGACAACATAGTGAGACTCTGTCTCAAACAAACAAACCAACCTCAAAATACTTAACTGGCAAAGCTGTCTTTCAGAAATGAAGGAGAGTTAAAGTTTTTCCCAGACAAACAAAAGCTGAGGGAGTTCGTCACCATTAAACCTGCCTACAAGAAATGTCAAAGGGAGTTCTTCAAGTTGGAATGAAAGGATGCTAATTAGTAACATGAAAACATAAAAGTATGAAATTCAATGATAAAAATAAGTGTAGAGTCAAATTCAGAATATTTAGTGACATCAGAGTGTGCAAATCACTGGTTAACTCTAATATAAAGGTTAAAAGACAAAAGCATTAAAAATAATTGTAGCTAAAATAATTTGTTAATGGACACACAGCATGAAAAGATGTAAATTATGACATTGCAAATATCAAATGTGTATGTATGGGATAAAAGTGTAGAGTTTTCTATGTGGTTGAAGTTGTTATTAGCTTAAAATAGACTTTTCTAACCATAAATTGCTTAAAGTAAGGTTCCTGGTAACCACAGATAAAAACTCTATAGTAGGCAGGGCATGGTGGATCGTGCCTGTGATCTTAGCACTCTGAGAGGCTGATGTGGGTAGATTGCTTGAGCTCAGGAGTTTGAGATAAGCCTGAGCAAGAGCAAGACCCCCCTCTCTACTAAAAATAGAAAAACCAACTGGGCGCTGTGGCAGGTACCTGTAGTCTCAGTTATTTGGGAGGCTGTGGCTGCTGCAAGAGGAGCACTCAAAGCTGGGAGTTTGAGGGTGCTGTGAGCTAAGATGTGCCATGGCACTCTACACAGGGCGACAGAGTGAGACTGTCCCTCTCTCACTCTCAAAAAAAAAAAAAACTATGATAGATACACAAAAGATAAAGAGATCAAAGCATACAAAAAGGGTGGCACCTGTGGCTTAATGGAGTAGGGCACCGGTCCCATATGCCAGATGTGGCGGGTTCAAACCCAGCCCGGGCCAAAAATTGCAAACCTCCCCCCCAACACAAAAAATTATCAAAGCACAAAGAAAGACAAGAGAGGAAAAAACAAAGAATCAACAAAATAGTCAGAAAACAAATAGTAACATAGAAATTATAAGTCCCTACTTCTTCATAATCACCTTGAATGTAAATGAATTAAATTCTCCAATAAGAAAACATAGAATGGCTGAGGGAATTAAAGAAACAAGATGAAACGATGTTGCCTACAAGCAACTTAGTTCAGATTTAAGGAACTAAATGAATACTTTCAGCTTTGCAGGTCACAAAATCTCTTCTGTTATGTGAAAGCAGCCAAGGGAAGAAAAGAAACAAATGTCATGGCAGTGTTCTGATAAAACTTTATTTACAAAGCAGGAAGTGAGATGAATTTGGCCTGTGGGCTATAGTTTGCCAAACCCTTACCTAAAGCAGTGGGGTTATAATGGCGGAATGTCAGATGTCAAAGAGATGCAGGAAGAGATTTTTTTTTTAATTTTTGCAGTTTTTGACTGGGGCTGAATTTGAACCCACCACCTATGGCATATGGGGCCAGTGCCCTACTCCTTTGAGCCACAGGTGCTGCCCCCGGAAGAGATTATTTTTTATGAGATTATTGGAGTTCAGTTGGTCAGAAGACCTCTTTGGCATCCTTAAACTACTTTTGATTTTCTTGAAATTCACTTGTTCATTCATTAATTAATTAATTACTTAAGCCATTGATTGAAAAATGCACATTCCATCTTTTGGGATTTCTGTGCACAAGAATAGACACTGACTGGGGTCAATGGCTGCTGTTGCTGTTTCTAGTGTTGCTTGCTCTAAGAGTCCTTGCTAATACTCCTGTTGATGTCTTCAAGTGAGGCACCTTCTGATAGAGCCACTTTCTATGGAATTAGGAGTGTGGCGCCTGTGGCTCAAGGAGTAGGGTACTGGCCCCATATACCAGAGGTGGTGGGTTCAAACCCAGCCCCAGCCAAAAGCTGCAAAAAAAAAAAAAGCATTCTATGGAATTAGGAATGACTGGTCTCAAATGCAAGAAATATATTGCTGCTGCAATGTGCACTTAGAAAGTTATAACTATGTCTAAAATCTTAAGACCCATTTCCTACACTCAAATCAGTACAAAGGGATCAACATGAATTTTGTCTTCCAAGATAGTTACTTGGAAATCTTACCTCTTTCAAAATATTGCTATTACTCTGAAAAAATTTAAAATTTCAGAGCATATGGAATGTTCTTTTAAAGATTTTTTTCTCATTTATAAATGCAATATATTATGTTAGAGAATTTTTAGAAAACAAATAAATGGAGATTGCATTATATATAATCCTAACATGTCCTAACATTGGTTGGGACTAAATGTGGCAAGTGCCTAGCAGGAACCTGGCACTCAAGTACTCAGAAAGTATTTGCTGAATGAATGAATAAATATACAATATCTTTCTTTTGAAAATCTAATGAGTAGGAAATCTTTATCCTTTAAGGGTAGATTTCATTTCTGGAAATAGTCAAAAGTCATTTTTTCTTTTTTGAGACAGAGTCTCACTATGTCGCCCTTAGTAGAGTGCTGTGATGCCACAGCTCACAGCAACCTCAAACTCTTGGGCTTAAGCAATTCTCTTGCCTCAGGCTCCCAAGTGGCTGGGACAAGTGCCTGCCACAATGCCTGGATATTTTTTTGTTATAGTTGTCATTGTTGTTTAGCAGGCCCAGGCCGGGTTCAACCTTGCCAGCCCCGGTGTATGTGGCCGGTGCCCAAAACACTGAGCTATGGGTGCCGAGCCATTTAAAGTCATTTTAAGTCATCACATAGTGAATTACCAATTTATGTATGACATTATTCCTGTCTCTAAAATAACAGGAACTCCTGGGTTGATAGTTAGAGAGTTTGGATTCTAGTCTCTACTTTGACATTATGTGCCCTAATCTTGGGGAAGCCCATTCAGCTTTCCATCTGTCCTTCCATCCATTCATCCACCCATTCATCCATCCCTTCATCTATTTATTCATCCATCCATTTATCCATCCATTGGTCCCTCCATCCATTTATCTACCCATCCATTTATCCATTCATGAGTCCATCCATCCATCCAGCCATCATGGCAAACAGGAGAGACATGGTTTCTGTCTTTTGGAGTTCACAGTCTAGGAAGAGAGTAGATTTTGATTCTTCTCTGAGGGTCAGGTGGGGCAAGGTCAGGCACATTTACTCTAAAAACTAAAGGACCTCAATTTCCTCATCTGTAAACCAAGAGATGAGCAGGATGGTTTCGAGATCCTGTCCAGATCTGACATGGCATGGCTATGGTTTGATTGTTGCTTTTGATCAGAAAGCGATTTTTGAAACGAATTAGTTTTGCCTGTGTGTAGAAGTGTTGTAGACTTGGCTTACAGTTTTTTAGGGGAAGTCAGCATGCTAAGCGCCCCATCTTTGAATGTCTCTCTTTGGGTGTTCAAGGGGCAGACTTCAGGAAAGTTTCTGACTGGCAGTGGCTATATTGTATCTAGCCTGTTGTTGGCTGCGTACAAAAATTTCTCACATCAATAAGGGGCTGCTGAGCCTTCTCTCCCCATGGGGGTCATAAGGCCTCTTTTCGACAGCCCGGGGTTAAATCTCCTGATACTGCCTCCTGGTCTGAGTGCTTGGAGGTGGCCACCCAGCTTTGACCTTCTTGTTCAAATGGTGCAGGTAGAGTTGCAATCTTTAGACATTATTCCTACCCTTCTCTATACCTAATGAATCTCATTTTTGACAATTTGTGTAGCCGAGAGAATTATTTTGGCTTTGTGTACCTGCAGCCTTTGTTTCACAAGAGCCTCACCAGTCACAGTAGCTGTGAGTTTGGGCACATCATTTATCTTTCTGGGCCTCAGTTTCCCAATGTTTATAATGAAAGGGTTCAGGTAGATCATGATGGTCTAATTCTTATCCCGCTAAAGTTCTTCAATTCTAGAAATGACCTCGAATGCCCATTGCCCACTTTCCCGTTTCAGAAGCATCTTTGAAAATAGGGTGGAAGTTCAGAATGTGTCAGTCTCAGGACTGGATATTCAGTATAGTTTTTAAATTAGTTTTTCAAAAGCTATTTATAAAAGTAACGCAGAAATTTTGGGAAAAAAATAATAGCAATATTAAACACACACACACAGTCATGAGTTGCTTAACAAAGGGGACACATGGTGAGGAATGCGTCGTTATGGAATTTCGTCGTTGTGTGAACATCATGGGGTGTACGTACACAAACCTCGAGGGGACAGCCTACTACAAACCTAGGCTATATGGTACAGGCTACTGCTCCAGGCTCCAAATCTGGACAGCACTGTACTGAATACTATAGGCAGTTGTAATGCAATGGTAAGTATTTGTGTGTCTAAACAGAAAGGGTACAGTAAAGTATTCTTTTTTTTTTTTTTTGAGACAGAGCCTCAAGCTGTCACCCTGGATAGAGTGCTGTGGCATCATAGCTCACAGCAACCTCCAATTCCTGGGCTCAAGCGAGTCTCCTGCCTCTGCCTCCCAAGTAGCTGGGACTATAGGTGTCCACCACAACGCCCG
>CAUYON010069352.1:0-19348 GCA_963573935.1 Arctocebus calabarensis | reverse complement strand
AGGCACTCACCATTTTGGACATTCCAATGTGTCAGTCCGGCAGAGTCTGGACCCCTCGGCTCACGCCATGGCTGCCTGGGTCTCCATGGTTTCTAGCAGCGCCCCTTTCTGATCGTCAAACTCTGAGTTCCACGCTTCAGTGGAATTTTCTCTAATTAGAGCTTGTGGGTTGGGACTTGCTGTCCTCCCTGTGGGAGGGGCCAGCTTCCCCTCCGCCTGGCAGGGAGAAACGTTTTGCAAAAGTTTCCATGGTTAAGAACTATATTTCAAACACGCCAATCCTCCCGATCTCTGTGTCTCACCAGCTGCCTGTCCACTCCAATAGTTCACACGGGGAAAGATCCAGAGCTCCCATCCTCTCACCTGCTGACCAAGGAGAGATGGGCTATGGGACCGTCTCCGCCGCCATCTTCCAGCACTCCCTCAGGTGGCACATTTCTTAAACTGATTGAAGCCATCTGTGACAAACCCATAATTAATATCATACTGAACGGAGTAAGACTGAAATCTTTTCTACTTAGAACAGGAACCAGACAATGTCCTCTTTCACCACTATTAATCAACATATGCTGGAAATTCCAGCCAATGTAATCAGGGAAGAGAAGGATATAAAGGGCATCCAAATGGGAGCAGAGGAGGTCAAATTGATTTCTAATTTTATTCTACTTTGGTCTGAGAAAACATGTGGTATAACTTACAGTTTTTTAAATGTGTTAAGGCATTTCTTATGGTCTATGGTGTGATCAATCTTAGAGAATGTTCCATAAGCTGCTGAGAATAATGTATATTCAACAGTTTTGGGGTAGAATATTCTGTAAATATTTTCTTTGTAAGTCCATTTTTTTTCTTATTTTCTCTTTGGAGGATCTGTCTAGTTCTGTTGGACCCCAGCAATTGTGGTGCTACTCTTTATCAGTTAGTTTAGATTGAATAAGATTTGCTTTATGAATTTGGGTGCTCCAGTGTTAGGTGTATAATATTTAGTATTGTTAAGTCTTCTTGTTGAATTGTTTTGCTCACCGTTATACACACATAGTGACTATGTGTGTCTTTCTTTACTTTTTTTGATTTGAAGACTATATTATCTGATCTGAGAATGGCTATACTAGCTTTGTTTTGGCTTCCATTTGCATGGAGTATTGTTTTCCATCCTTTTACCTTGAATCTAAATGAGTTCATATGGGCAGATAGCAGGAACTTGGCTTGTGTATTTTGATCCATCCAGGCAGCCTATGTCTCTTCAGTGAGGAGTTCAAGCTATTCCCACTTATTGAAAGAATTGAGGCTCGGCACCCATAGAACAGTGGCGCCAGCCACATACACCAAGGCTAGTGGGTTCAAACCTGGCCCGAGGCAGCTAAACAACAATGAAAATTGCAACAAGAAAATAGCTGGGCATTGTGTTAGGTGTCTGTAGTCTCAGCTACTAGGGAGGCCGAGGCAAGGGAATTGCTTAAGCCCAAGATTTTGAGGTTGCCATGAGCTGTGACGCCACGTCACTCTATCGAGGGTGATATAGTGACATTCTGTTAGGTTGATCCTCGTTGAATTTTTAACTTCTTGAGACATTGTGGTATCTGGTATTTGAATTTTAGCTTTTGAATGATTACACTGGTGGGAGTATATTTTGCTGATCAGTGCATAATGCAGATCTTAGTAGTTCCCGCAGAACAGATCTGGTCTTTGCAAATTTCCTCAGCAATTGCTTGTCTGAAAAAGTCTTTATTTTTTTTCTCATATGACAAACTTAGATTTGGTGCAGGATACAAATTTCTAGGCTGTCCACTATTTTGTTTTAGAAGACTTAGGATTGGACCAAATCTCTTCTGGTCTGTAATGTTTCAGTTGAGTAGTCTTCAGTTAGTCTGATAGGGCTTCCCTTGTAAGTTACTTGTTTTTACCTTACTACTTGTGGGAGTGCCTCTTTCATGTTTACTTTGGACAGCCTAATGTGTCACGGTGATTCCCTCTTTATGATGAATCTCCCAGAAGTCCTGTGTGCTCCTTGTACCTGGATATCTAGATTTCTAGGAAGGGCAGGAAAATTTTCCTCAATTCTTCCCTGAAATGAATTTTCCAACCATTTTTTATTTTCTTTGCAGTCAGGGATGCCTGTGATTTTTATCCTTGGCTTCTTTACATAATCCCACATTTCTTTTAACCTTTGTTCATTCTTCTAATTTTTCTGTTCTTTCTCTTCACCTGACTTGTTTAGTACAAAGGCATTATCTTCAAGTTCTGAGATTCATCTGACTGATTGAGCCTATTCTTAGGGCTTTCCACTGCACTTTGTAATTCTTTAAATAAATTTTTATTTTCTAGAAATTCTCTTTGGTTTTTTTGTAATACTTTGATTTCTATAGATAATTTTTTATTCATTTTCTGCAGTGTTTTCGTGGCTTCTATGTGTTGGGTTTCTATTTTCTCTTGAATACCATTGAGCTTCCTTACAGCCCATATTCAAAATTCTTTATCTGTAATTTTAAACTTTCCTTTTATGTTGATATTCATTGTTAAGGAGTTATAGTTTTCTTTAGAGGGTGACCTTTCAAATTTCTGGAGTTTTTCACTGGTGGCTTCTCATCTGGCCTCTCAATTAAGAGCTGAGGCTATTTGACCTGGCCTATGGGCTTGTCTCCAAGACCCCCCAAATAGGTCCCTCACTGTGTCAGGGTGAAGAGTGCTGGACCTGAGTTGCCTTTGAGATGATCTAGAATGTTTGATGAACTTTTTGGGCTACCTTTGACCTGTGGTCTTCACCTCTTCCCAATAGTGTGTGATGAGTACAATACCCCAGCTTAATATCCAATATGTGGGTGGAATTTGTGGATTCTAAATCTGCTTCCTATTTGCTTGAGTTGCAAGATGCTATATTTAGCAATGGGATTATTACCCCTTTCTTTGAATGTAGTTTGTATGGAAGAGCAAGCTCTCAAGGAGTTCTTTTGTGCCCATGTCAACTTCTTGTCCCCTAGATGGAGCACGTGGATTCTGCAAACTTCAGGAAGGATCCTGTATTTCCCAAGAAGTTGCTTGATCTTTACTTCCCTGAGATGGAGGGAGGAGCCAAGACAGATCATGATTCAGTTGCTATAGCCTGAGAAGTTTTTTTGAGTTTCAATGGGGCTCAGGGTTTGCTTATCTGGTTGCTGGGGGGAGCTGCTGATATGCAGTTCAGGACAATCTCTGCAAGCCTGGAGAGCTGTTCCTGAGCGGAGAGGATTATTCATGTAATTGTTAAGCCTCTGAGCCAAGCTTACTTCATCTCTGTCCACTAACTTGGTTTCTTTGCAGGGTGGAGCATTTACCCTCCCATTTGCTCCCTGGAACTCTGCAGCACTCTCCCCTTTGATGAGTTCACGTGCATTTCTTTTCCACTCAAGACAAGCTTTAGAACTACCCTACACAGTTCAAGTGTCTCACTTGCTGGTGTATATATACACATGCTGCAGACAGGAAGGGGCATCTCCAGTTGGGTATCCCTGTTCCACCACTAGTCCCCAAATGAGGGAGGTAGGTCTCTCTATCCTGCAGAGGTCCTTTCCAGGGCACTCTCCTTCTTGAGGAGAAGTGACAGCTCACAAGTCTCTTGGATCAAGCTGTACTTACTATTGTAGTGAGTGTTAAGAGGAGTGCTGCTCTGGTTCTGCCTGTGCACTGAGGCATTCAGTTGCCATGGGAACCAGGGGTTAAGCAAATTCAGTCTGATTGACCCAACTTTCTCCAACATGGAGGTTCTCTGGTGGGAAGAGGGGATGGGTTATACTCACAGACCCCAGCTTCTCTGTGCCCCTCTACAATTTCCCATTGGATATGGTCATCAGGGCTCATTTTCCATTTCAGCCTGGAACTGCCTCCTCTCCCTTACATCTCCCTGCCTGGCTCTTATGACCAGGGAACACGGGGTCATGTCTGCCTTTCTGAGCAGTTGGTGTTCCTGGAAGTACTGCCATAGCAGCAATATTTCCTGAGATTGGTGTTAAATGGGAACCTGCCCCGTCATTGGGAGTACAAAGCACTTTTCCTGTTGCTATATAGAGGGTGTAGGAGCCATGCCTGCAAGTTGGCTTGAATCAAAATTACTTTCTGTGATGCCAGAAATGGAGGACATGCAGTTTCAAGAATGCTGGTTCTTTGGTCTTTTATGACACTCCTCCATAGGATCAAAGCCTTGTGTTCCACTGCCAGCCAGAGGCACCTGCACAGTGGAGGGGATTCCCCCTTTATCCTTTCACTGGGGTCCAGGCCTTCCTGGATTTGGTCTGTGCTGCCAATCTTTCTTCTCTATCCTCTTCTCTCTCGGCTTTGTTGTTCCTCTCCGTGAGATCCCTGAACTTCTCTGCTGTCTCTCTTTGTGGTCCATGTCTGAGTCAAAATTATTCTCTGATCTCTACTTTAAAGATTTGTATGGTTCTAGTCCTAGAAAAAGAAGGTAAATTTCTTGTCTTAAGCAAAAGAGGGCAGTTTTAAGGACACTGATTCATATAGGATTAGGCTGTCAAATTGGATTTTGGTATATGAAACCTTTTTTTGTTTGAAATACTGTGTCAAAAAAAAAGAAAACTTGGTGATTGCAGATACAACTTTTTCTTAATTATGAGATATGTGAGTCACTACAAAAGTTTTTAGATAGACTATGTTATGATCCATTATTTCATTTCCAAGAAACATAGTTAATAGTGTCCTTTTGGATTTAAGGTTCAACATTCTGAGCTTATTGGTGTTGCTGGGAGGGCTTCATTTGTTCCCATCCCTGTAGATTTTGTTTCTTGGTTTTTGTGTATCTAAAGACTTTTGTAATGATCCATATACTAACAGGCTGTCAATGGGATGACAGAGTGGGCCTGCAACATCGAGGACATTAGTGTCAGGATGGAAGTGTCTTTGGTCACTTGGATAATGAACAACTTTTTCAGGGGTAATCAAGTATCTCCAAGGCCCAGCCTAGATTTAAAAGCTTCTGGTCATGCTCAGTACAATTGCAGTGTAATCCTCCTGTATACTTGCTGGGCCCTGTGATTAAAGAACCAAGCCCTAATTTCACCTGGTATAGTCATGGATAGGGCTCATTTGTCTTCCCATAACACTTAAGCTTGTTTTAGCCTTGCCACATCGATTGGACAGCCCCTATGAGATCACCTGCTGTAGCCATTCAATGGGGACACTGAATTCAAGTAGGTGCTGGTATTTGTCCAATAAAGAACATATAGGGTTCATGGTACAGTTGGGAATGGAGCCTCCTAAATTCGTTTCTATTCTAGATGTTTGTATTGCACCTAATATAAAAAATGTGTGTGTGTGTGTGTGTGTATTTGGGGTGGGGTGGGGCCCTGACCAGGCAGCTCCTGAACTCTTTAGGGTTCCAATGCTTGTGGTCAGTGTCATTATTTCCTTGCTGGAGCCCTCCCGTATTCTAACCAATTGGAGTGTAAATGGATAGACTTCAGTGCAATGCCCTTTTCCTGCTTACCCATCCCAACTATAGAGTTTTGCAGGTTTTGTGAAGTGCAAGAACTTGTTCTCCTTGCCTCCACCAGCCAACTCACTTCCTCCATCCCCCAGCCTGATGACTGACTGGTCCTGCTCACTCACTCCCTCAGGAACTTCATTTCCCTCTCCCAGCAGGACTATAACATGAGGTAGAGATTACCATGTGATGCTGTTTTAACCCTGTCTCTGGTTGTAGCTTGAGAACATAGGTGGAAAGCATTAAGAATTGACTTACTGTCACAAAACCTGCCTGCTTGGTATTCTTCTCCTTCAGTAGCAAATTTTACTATGGTGCTTCTTTTTTACTTTCTCTTTATCCACACATTCCAATAAATTCAGAGTTTTCTGGTAATCAGTAAAGATAATTGTAGTTATCACCCATTTAATCTGTGATTTAAATTTCTTCTTTCAGTCTGTTTCTCTTTTCTCTGTAAGGTTTATTTTTTTCACTTAGCCATGATCTTAGCACTGAATTTTTTCGGTAGACATTTGGGTATGAAGAATTTCAAGTGGTTGGTTGGTTGAAGTGAACATGCAAAGCAATTGGCAATGCCGCCTGAGTCATGACTGTCACATTTTTCTCTTTACTAATTTTAAATCTGAATTTTCAGATTGACAGTGTTAATATTCTTCTGTCTGTTTCCTTCTTTCCTTGTATGAATTGGCTATAAGGCTGTGTGCTATGTTGTCTGGGCTGGGGATTATGGGACCCAGGTTTTTGTTTCTAATGCTTTCCTCATGGTTGCAGACCTTGCTAGTTTTTGTGTACAGTGGCATGTACCACCAGTGAAGGGAGCATGAATGGCATGATCTCCTGTCTCCTGAGTGATGGTAGGAAGCAACTGTGAGCAGTGGAATGATTTAAAAAGTAAAAGAGAATCTCAAATGGTTGTCACTATATTTAAAAAGAAATTCCTACTTGAGTGAAGATTCTCTTATTCAATGGCCTAGCTATGAAGGCAGATTCAGGCGAAAGGGGGTGTTTCCACAGAATTCTGGAGAGTCAGCAATGGAAGGGCTTCTGACAGATCATTCGGGCAATAAATAATTATAGGTACTGTGCTGGTTGCTCGGAGAATAGCAAGGAGCAGCCATCATCCAGTCTGAGTCCCTCTCTTAGCAGATAGGCATTTTAGTTTCCCCAAGGAGAGAAGGGAGTTTGCTCAAGGTCATACAGCAAGTCCATGGTAGGGACAGGTAAGAACCCTGGGCTCCTGGTATCTAGACAGCTTCTTTTTGTATCTTAACTTTGCTATTACCCTGATCATTCTACCCACCATGGTTGGACAGATTCCTCTAAGTGACTTGAGCAAATGCCCCAGCTCCCCCTCCTCTCAACCTGAAAAAGCCGGGTCCAGACCAGGCAGGTAGGTGGCTCTGGACATTCATCACTTCATAGGTCTGCAGTAGGTCTGCCCACATGTGTGTGTATACTTATGGTTATAGATCTTAAAATGAGATGAGTAATTTCTTAAAAGGGAAGAATAGAAAATGACCCTGCCAGGACTAGTGCCATACAGCTTAGTGACAGTTAACAAGACTATTTTTCTGTGTTCTCACTGACTCAGCAGCCATGCTTCTTTAGCCTGTTAATCTCCAGAGTTCTGGGGATGGCTTTTCACATGGCAGATTCTCAGTAATTTGCATAGAATTAAGCTGAGTTAGTGAGAGGAGCACTTTGGAGGAAGATGATGGAATAACTGAATGAAAGAAACTGGTTACTGAGCTTCTGGACCATGAACTTCTGCCCCATTAGCAGGTAGCCTCTCTGGCCAGAGAGCTATGGCTTGCCTCTCCAATCTCCATTTGCCAAATTGTCCTGAGAAGGGATCTGTCTCACACATCAAAAGTGCTGAGCTGAAAGCTGAGGATTATGAAGCCTGACACATCAGTACATCTTCCTCTTCTAGAGATGATAGAGTGCTAGTTACTGTGATAGGCAGTGAGACGTACTTCATTGTTAATTATTAGTTATCAACTCAGAGATTTGGTGGAACTAAGAAGATTCAGGTGGGTTGTGGAATCTCTTTTTAAAGATACCACAACGATGTTGTTTAGAGGAAATGTAACATCTTTAATTATTAAAGTCTGTTCAAAGCTTTGCATACTAGACTCTGCTGGAAACAATCACTTTGTTGAGATTTCACATTGTAGTACCTTTACCTATGGTTTGCTTCTTGCATAATTACTAGGAAATGGAAGATCTTCATTGTCCATAAGTCTCTGAAACACTTGAAAAGTTATTTTATGTTTTTTTCTAAGAAAAAAGATCCACAAAAAGATGACAGGGACCTACTGTTAACTTCCACTTTGGTAGGGTGACCTCTAGAAGTTAGAGACACACTTTAAAGAAAGGTTGGTTTTGTCCTCATCTGTACATAAACTAGCTAAGGACACTTTGAAGGTCATGACAAATACTTTAGTGAAGCTGAACACTGCCCTGACCTGGTGCTATCCTCAATGTACTTGTTTTTTAATTTGACTTTTTCTAAGTCTCCATTTAAGAAAGGAACATTTATAGCAATTATTTGGTTATTCACTGACTTCAAAACTTGTATAAATGGGCTTTGATAGCAAGATGTTAGCATCTCAGTGTAATTTAATATTGGGCCAAACTCTTTGTGATATAGAGCCTAATGTTCCTCTGGTCTGCTGGCTGGGAACATCTAAGCAGCTAGGAGTGAAAGGAGTAGGATACCTGAGGGCTTGCTTTGCAGTCAAAGGGGAGATTACATAGAGCTTGACTCTTAGTTCTTGATTGGACTGTGACTTGTAGAACAAAGGTAAGAGATTTGCTGGAGAGAGACAAAAGGAAAGTTGAATGACCATAAATGTGGGGTTTTGGAGGTGATTTTTTTTGTATTAGCTTCTTCTGTTATTTCTTAGGACGGTTGGAAGACCCAGGCCCATGTCTTGACCATTATAGCTTTTGGTAAATGATAGCTCTGACTGGTGGATCAGAGGAGGTCTATATGTTAGAAGTCTTTATGCATCTAAGATAGAATAACCATAATTATTGACTCTTTCTTCTGGGAAATAGAAAGCTCTAAAACTTTGTAGTTTAAAGTATGGTCTGGGAATACAGAATCAGCATCTTTTGGTAGCTTTCCAAAAATGCAGAATCTGTGGCCTACCCCAGACACACAGAATCAGAATCTGCAGCAAGATACCTTGGTCTTGAGGAGTTTTGTTTTAGTCTTGGTTTCAAATTCTAGATCAACTACTCATTCAGTGTTGTAACATTGTGTTAATTAACTGCTTTAAGCCTCACCTGTGAAATTGAAACGGGGGTAATAATAGTACTTGCCTAGCGGGGCTTAGGTGATGATTGTATGATTAATTATATGTAAAGTACTGAGTTTGAAGCCTGGTGCATAGCAAGTCCCCAAGCAGAGGAATGATGTGGCCAGAGTTGTGGTTTAAGAAGATGGACTGAGGTTGGGCAGAATATTGGTCTTGTTCTTAAAGGAAGAACCCTGCCCTGGAGAGCCTACCAATCAAGAGCGAGCAGTAGAAATTCTCTCTCAGCCAATGGCAGATGAGAGGAAGTTTAAAGGCACTAGCCACAGTGGTGAAGAAAAATACCTCTTAACTCTTGTACTGATTGGGCATGAGGAAAGAGAAATAGCAGTAGATCACAGGCTACAGAATAAATGGATAGAGTCTTAACGTCTGTGCTAGAGGAAGGGAAGTTCTAAAAAGAGTAATTTGTAGCCTGGATTATTTCTGTAGGGTTAGATGCAATGCGATTCTGAGACTCCTGTCAAGCTGAAAGACAGAGCTCTGGTTCAGATGTGGCTGATTTAAGGTAATTTCTAATCTGAGAGGGATAAGATGCCATCCTGATTTCCCTAGATCCTTCTACGTCCAGGGAGTCTTTCCTGGAAGATGTGCCCTGGAGCCTACACACTTGGGCTGTAGAGAGAGAAAGGCCCTGCCAGCTCAAGTCATCTGTGGTCAGCCGTGGTGTCTGCTGACAGAGCTCGCTCTGGTCCTGCTGTTATCTCTCTGGAGCAAAGCTTGCTGCCTTGATAGTGCTGGCCTCTGTGTCTTACTCTGTCTTTTGCTTTATAGCTACTTGGTCTCTTTTTCACCATTCATCCCTTGGTACTGCTAGTAACCCTACCTAGGGTTATGCCAACTGTAAAAGAGGCCCATGTGCGCCCCCAGAAGCAGCCTTCATTTGCCTTCTCTATCCTTCTTTTCTTCTCTCTCCCCTCCATTTTATGCCAAATATTTTCTTGGTTTATAGCTCATAAAATGTGATTCAATCATGTTTTCATTTAAGTAAGGTGCTTGTCAGGCTGAAGCTATTTTATTGTGTTAGGAGTGAGGAAAATATAAAGAAAAATCCATCTTGAGAATGGAGTAACACAATACGTTTTACTTGAGTCGTCTTGATTTTTCTTTTAATGGGATTATAGATCTCTGAGTTTAATATAGTTCCTGACAATTCAAAGCCAGTGGCTTCTAAGCAGTTCTCTGGGCCCCTTTATCTATGAGTTGGTGGTCAGCTGAACCTTCCACTCACCTGTAGTTATACCTTTGGACTATCTGATCTTGCTACTTTCTATCCACTCCACCTAGCTGCCAATATCTGCAATTCAATAGTTGACAAACTGATTCAATGCCCATATGGACTGCCTTCCATGTGTCCTGAGAATACTGAAATCATTAAGTCATGGTTCCTGCCCCTGGGAACTCATGACTCGCCTGCAGGGATGGAAGACTCTGGTAGTTCATTATGCTATGATGTTTTCTATTCTATGACAGAGGTGTCAAACATCACTGTGGAAACACAGAAGAGAGGCTGACTCTGCCTTAGCAAGAGTAGGACTGCTATGTAAAGCCATGTAAGTCATGTACTGCACAAGAGTGACATATTCAAGTAGAAATCATCCATACTATACACAAATCTGTACAGTTTTTAGGACATTTTTCTGGCAGATTGAGGGGCACATTTAAAAAAATTCTCACAGAGGCACTGTATAGGCTAGCAGGTGGCCCTGAGTGGGCACATGGTTGGAAAGGCTATGAAGAGGAGATGGCATTGCATCTGGGCTGTGCAGGAGTCAGGAAAGATGGCTGGTCAGGCAAAGGTTATTCCAAGTGGAGGGAGCATGAGTTGTGACAGAGGCAGAAAACGACAACAGCGTGACTGGGAAACGAAGAATGGCTGGTGTAGCTGTTTCAGAGCACACATGCTGGGCTGTGGCTGGCTGTGGTCTGGAAACACAGTTTGGAATTACATTATGAAAGAGCCAGAATGTTATGCTGAGAGTTTGGACTTTATCCCAAAAGTATTGTGAAACCATCAAAGGTTTAGTGTGAATATCTTTAAAAATAATGTTTTATAACTCATACCTAACTGTTTCCTAAAAGAATGATTTAAGATGGAAGACAAATATACCAGCCTTGTTACAAATAGCAGAAGTGAAAAACCATTGAAAGCAGGGGTCTTAAACTCAAGGCTTACAGGGGCCAGACAGGGAGTGAGTAAGGCTAGTGAGGGAAGCAGATTTAAGACAATAGTGCAAGGTCTGTCTGATGTTCCCTGGTGCTCTGGCTTCTCGTGTCAAGAATGAGTACTGATAGTGACTGGAGCCAATGACGCAGAGATCACAAACACAGAGCATTTGTTGGGGGTCGGAGGTCTCAGTTCCCTGAACCCAGTAGACCTGCTTTGATTACTTGGCTGAGTTAGATAGTTCAACTAAGGCACAGTAGTAACTGAAAGTAAAAATGAGTAGAAACTGGAAATAAAACTGGAGAGGCACAGGTAGTGTGGATAGAAAGGAAAAGGAACCTATACCAGTTTCACCGTAACAGAGAGGGACTTTAGGAAGAACAAAGAGAAAGTTTAGAGTACTTCCAAAGAGAGGTGAAAGTGGGTCCCTCTCTTGAAGGAGAAAAGAGAGAAGGGGACAAAGGCCTGCAGGGGTATTAAAAACTATCTCCATTTGAAATTGCTGTCAGTTTTTCATTGGCCTTCTGTGCCTCCAGGCAGTATTGCCCTTTTCTATTGGTCATTGATCGCTCTTTCTATTGTCATTGGTTACCTAGGTTACCTCATACCCACATTCTCCACAGGTGGAGAAAGACCTGGAGTCTGAGCACACACTGCCTTTTATGAGGTCATTAGTTCAGCCTTTCTCCTGGAAGGATTGGTTGTTATTTTCTGCCTTTGGGGTAACTGACAGGATGAGGTTATATAATAGATTATATCACAGGTTTATTTAGATAGTAATGAACTCATTTGACCTCTGGGAAATAACTTACTTATCTGACCTTTGGTTTCCTCATCTGTTGAAATGAATGGTAATAACATCACCCACATAGGAGCATTCTGCAGCTTAAACAAGGTAGCATACGTGAACGTACCTAGCATGGTGCCCTCGGCTCTGTAGAAACTTAATGAAAATCAATTTCCTTCTATCCATTACTTGCCTGATTGAATGCCACAAAGAGACCCATACTGATGCTTCATAAAGAGCACTTGATGGGGGGTTATTTATTCATAGAGGTTAATTTGAAAATTTAATCAACTATTAGCCATCTTCTTTAAACTGTTCTGTTTGTGATCATTTTCTTCTCTCCTGGTATTTCCCCCCTTGCCTTACATCAAAAGAAGAATTTCTGGTTAAGTATGAATTCATTTTAGGTGGGACAAAACAGCATGAGCAAAGTATATTTTTTATGTTGCAGGCTTCCCTCTCCTCCTCCTCTCCAAAGGTTTAGTGTGAATATTTTTAAAAATAATGTTTTATAACTCATACCTAACTGGTTCCTAAAAGAATGATTTAAGATGGAAGACAAATATACCAGCCTTGTTACCAATGATGTTAGAAAGATGACCTTAGTGATGAAGACATTGTGCATTAAAATATTGTGTCCAGAAAGTTAGGACCAAGATATAAGCTTCAGGAAATGTTGCCTTGTCTACTCTCAAGGTGGGGCTCCCTCATTAAAGTCTCTGCATGATGTTTTTCCTTCCCAGAGATGAAGGATAAAAAAAGAATAAAACCATCAGGCATTTTTGTTTAACTATGTCATTGTACTTTTATAGTAGTTTTATTACCTGGATGTATTTAGATATGAGAATTCAGAGAAGGCTATGAAATATATTCTAAAGCTTCAGGGGTAGGAGAACATTCTGAACTGGTTAGTTGATGTGTCTTTCAGGAGAATTATCTTCCAGGCTACAGATTCTGACATAAGGCACTCTCTGCCTTTTATAGTCCTGCTTGCTTAAGGGGGAGGTGGAGGAGGAGAGAGGTTCTGGAAAATGTCTTGCAGAGGACCTAAAGAGCTCTGTATTGCTTTCAATAAGGTGTTTCCATCTCCTTTTCTCTCTTTTAAAACTACCTGCAAGCCAAGTAGGCTACATAAAATGAAGGAAAAGGAAATGAAGCCCATTAATCTCCCAAGACAGACATTTATTATATAAAAGCCAAGTGACAACTTTGAACCATGGCCTCACCTTCCATGGAGGAAAAGGCTTATGCCTTAGGAACTGCAGGAGTCTTGGATCTGCTCCCCTATAGTGGAGTTGCAGCGGCCACCTGAAAGGAGATTGGCCCTGGCCAAATGTCATCTTTATGAATACAAGCCTAAAGTTCCAGTTGCTGAAGTATCTATTGATTAAAGAATCATGATAAATGAGGACATGGCTGTGAATAAGATCAATGCCATGGACCTCAGAAGCGAGTCTCCTGTGAATCTTCACAGGAACATCAAAGACTCCTTTGGAGAAGTACTGATCTCCAGTCTGAGTGAGGCCTTGAGGGTTTTCAGTTTTTTCCAAGTGTAACTTTCTATAGCAGATCTTCAGTGAGCATACAGTGTATATGAGAGGCAGTGCCATGGAAGGGAAAGAGCACTGAATGTGTAGTCTAAGCCTATTAGCACTCTGCAAATCGAGGATAGTGAAAACAGCTTCCATTCCTCAACACATCATTATAGTTAGAAGTTCAGATTTTGGAAGTAGATTAGTTAGACTCTAATCTCAACTCTGCTGCTTACAAACTGGATAACCTGGGGATAACCTCTGTGCCTTAGTTTTCTCTTCTATAATAAGAGAATAGCAATGGTATCTACTTCAGTGGATTGTGATGAAGATTAACAAGCTAATTCTTGTAAAGGATCTAGGACAGTGTCCGACACATTGTAGGTGTATAGTAATTATTTTCTAATTATATTCCTTCCACATTCTCCCAAATATTTTTCCATACTAAGTCCATTCTCACCATATGGCAGATAGAGACACTGTATTACTCAGGGTTCTCCAGAGAAACAGAATCAAAAGGACACACACACACACATACATATATGTGTATATGTATATGTCTTTAATATATACAGATTTATTATGAGGGATTGGATTGTTTGTTTATGGAGACTGAGCAGTCTCACAATCTGCCATCTGTAAACTGGAGGCCCAGGAAAGCCAGTAGTATAGCTCCAGTCCAAACCTGGAGGCCTAAGAACCAGGGGAACAAATGAAGTCCCAGTCTGAATCCTAAGGTTTAGGAACTAGGAGTTCTGATGTCCAAAGCCAGGAGAGGAAGAATAGCCCAGTTGAAGCAAAAAGAGTGAATTCACCCTTTGATTGGATAATATCCATGCACACTGGGGAGGTCAATCTTTTTTATTTAATTCACCATTTCAAATGCTAATTCTTCTACGAAAACCTTCACAGACATACCCACAAATAAGGCCCTACCAGCTAACTGGGTGTCTCTTAGCCCAGTCATGTTGACATATAATATGAACCATCACAAATCTATTCCTGGTCAACGTGGCACCCATATGTATCTCCTTAAACCATACTTAATCTTCAAATAAATACAAAAGCAAAGTAATAATTCTACCTAACAGGATGCAACCATCCATTAGTGTGTACAATTGAAACACACTAATCTACTCCCCAGAAGAGGAGATAAAGTCCTTAAGTAATGTTTATTTTACTCCTGATACCCTTTAACTTAAATCCTATGATATAAAATTAAAATTACTTAAATATTGATATTAAGTCAATACATCTTTTTATATATATATATATATATATACAGGTTTTATTTTGTTTCCCAGGCTAAAGTACAGCAGTATCATCATAGCTCACTGCCACCTCAAACTCCTGGGCTCAAGCAATCCTCCTGTCTCAGCCTCCTGAGTAGCTTACTGGTGAATGCCACCAACCATGCCAGGCTAATTTTTCTATTTTGTCATAGAGATGGAGTCTTGCTCTTGCTCAGGCTGGTCTTAAACTCATGGTCTCAAAGTTACCCTCTTGCCTCGGTCTCTCAAAGTGCTGGGATTACATGTGTGAGCCACCATACCTGGCCTCTTAAGTCCACACATCTTCAATACATCTTATGTTACATGAAGAGAATAAGAGAGGAAAGAAAACAAATATATTTGATTTATATGCACACATGTATGTATAGCAAAATAAGGAAGAAATGTTCATGACTGTTACACTTCCCTGTTTCTGTAACTGGTGACATGGTGGCAGCTGGTATTTATTATTACCTTCTTCTCCCATCTGTATTCTCTTTGTCTTCAGGTGGTTCTTTACCTGGCAGTGTGGCCTAAATCTTCATTCTTGAAAGACCTGGGCCATTAATAGTCCTTCTTGGATTGAGCTTTTTTCCATTGATATTAATCACAGCACATGATAGTATTAGGAGATGCCCTAAGGGATTATCTGATTTCCATACATACTCTTCCTTGCCTCCATTGTGTAGCATAATATCTCCTTGCTTAGGTTGGATCATTCCAGCCAACACTGTAACTCCATTCTTAACCTATTGATTCAGAAGTATGAGGAGCTCAAACTGAGCATTTGGCAGTCTAAACTTCTTGTTCATTGGAATTATTGTTTTGTCTCCTGGCAGAAGCATTTCTCCCTCTGGAATGAAGACCACTAGACCAGCAGGACATAAAATGTCAGAAATAGGAAGCAAAATGTTTTCTAGTGGGTTTGATTTCTGAACTCAGGAGTCCTGGCTATGACAAAAACAGCCCCATATATTGGATGCTGATTCAAAGCATGTATAGCCTTCTGCAGAACTTTGCCTTAGCCATACGATTTGGTGCTATAACTGATTCTCCAAAAGGCCATTCCACCAATATATCAAGCCTATTCACTGTTTGCCAGTGAACTTCATGTGCATGGGCTCACTGCTGCATTTCTTTTGTTATGAAGGGAGTTTCTTGGTCAGACGTGATGCTGTATGGAGGATCATGACAGTGGGTAAGGCATTGTGTAAATTCATGGATAGTAGTTTTAGCAGAATCATTGCATGCAGGGAAGGCAAATCCATAGCCAAATTAAGTATCTATTCCAGTAAGGATAGAAAATTGACTCTTTCCATGATGGAAGTGATCAAATAATGCAGTCAACTTGCCAGCAGGTAGCTAGAGGATCACCCTGGGGAAGGGTGCCATACAGGGAGCTCAGTATTGATCTCTGTTACTGACATAGTGGACACTCAGTGGTAGCTGTGGCCAGGTCAGCCTTGGAGAGTGGAAATCCATGTTTCTGGATCCAGGCACAACTGCCATCCATACCATGATGGCCACATTGTTAATGAGCCCATTGGATGATGACAGGAGTAGCTAGGGAAAGAATCTGATTGATATTCACAGAATCGCCCATCTTATCCATTTGATTATGGAAGTTCTACTCTGCAGAGGTCACTCTTTGGTGAGCATTCAAATGGGACACAAATATCTTCACATTCTTTGCCCATTCAAAATGCTCTATTCACATACTTTTTCCTCAGATTTCTTTGTTGCCAATTTTCCAATCACATTCTTCTAAGTCCCTCGTCTTCCAGTCAAACCATTGGCTATTGCTCATGATTCAGTATATAATTGCATGTCTGACATTTTTCTTCCAAGAAAAGTGCATAGCAAGGTGCACTGGCCAAATTTCTTCCCATTGGAAGTATTTCCCTTTACCACTGTCTTTTAGGGGTGCCCCAGAAAGGTACTATAGTTCTGTAGCTTTTCACTTTTGAGTGGTGCCTGTATATCATGGAGGACCATGTCTAAACTAGGTTCTAGTTTTCTCTTTGTGTGTCAGCTGACTGTAGGGAACTCACCATGTGGTGACAGGAGCAGGGTGAGAATAAAGACAGTATAGCAAGGGGGGTTGCCATGGGAATTTGTAACACTTTTTCATGTAACTTACTTTGCCTTCAGGGGTTGCTCAGACCTGGTCACTCATGTACCACTACCATTTAATGAAGGAGTGCTACTGCTGTGCATGCCAAACTTTATGGCTTGCTAAGTCAGATGACACCCAGTTTATGAGGGAATCTTAGGTCATGAGATAACTTGGTGGCTCATGTTGAAACATTCAGTTTCTATTAAGGCCCAGTAGCAGGCCAAGATCTGTCTCTCAAAAGGAGAATAGTTATCTGCAGATGACCGCAGAGCCTTGCTTCAAAATCCCAAAGGCCTGCACTACAATTCTCCTACGGGGCTGGCTAATGGCTCCAACTAGCATCCCCATCTTCTCTTCCCAATTCAAGCACCATTGAATCTTCTGGGTCATAGGGCCCAAATGGAAGAGTGTCTTGTGCAGCAGGTTAAACCTGTGGCAGAGCCTTATCTTGTTCTGGGCCATACTCAAAAGTAACAGCTTCTCAGGTCACTCAGTAAATGGGACAGAGTAACACACTGGAATGTGGAATATGTTGCCTGCTAAATCCAAATAGGCTCAGTAGGCATTGTGCCTCATTCTTGGTTGTAGGAGGGGCCAGATGCAGCTAATTATCCTTCACCTTAGAACAGCTATCTTGACATGCCCCATACCAATGCACCACTAGAAATTTCACTGAGGTGGAAGAACCCTGAATTCTGGTCACATTTATTTCCCACTATCTAATATGGAAATATCTTACCAATAATTCTTGAACAGTTGCTACTTTTCACTCAGTAGGTCTAATCAGCATAGTGTTATCAATATAATGGACCAGTGTGATGTTTTGGAAAGGAAAGGAGATCAAAATCCCTTTTGACTAAATTGCGATATAGGGCTGTAGGGATGATATATCCCTGGGGTGTACAGTGAAGGTGTATTTCTGGCCTTGCCAGCTGAAAGCAAATTCTTTTGGTGGGCATTGTGGGTGGGTAGGAACAAAAAAGGCACTTGTAGATCAGTAGCTGAATTCTAAGTGCCAGAGAATGTGATAATTTGATCAAGTAATGAAACCATATCTGGTACAGCAGCTACAAATGAAGTCACTACTTGTTTAATCTTACTTAACCAAACTTAGTTAAATTCAGTATAATTCTATAAGATCCATTTGTCTTCCACTCTGGGTAAATGGGAAAGTTGAATGGGGATCTTGTGGGAACCACCCACTCCTGCATTTTGCAAGTCTTTGATGGTGGCTCTGATCTCTGAAAACACTCCAGGAATGCCATATTGCTTTTGATTTATCACTTTCCTATGTAAAGGCCATTCTAATGAATTTCTTTTGGCTTTTCCCAGTGTAACAGTCCTCACTCCACTGGTTGGTGATCCAATGGGGATGAGGATTATGCCATCTTTAAGTATGTCTATCTCAACTGTGCATCTGGATCTGGAGAAATAACAATATAGGTTCAGAGATCCACTGAACCCACTGCAAGATGCACCTGAGAAAATCTCCACTGCTCACCTGTGTCCACAAACTCTTACTCTAACTAGATGGTCACGGTGATGTTCAGAGAGGTAAAAGGAGTTTTTCCAGGTGATCTACTTAATCAATGTCAGCCAGCGTAGGTGCTAGAATCCAGGCCTCTGATTTCCCATGCTGTGCCCTTCCAGCTCCAGTCTGCCTACCTGTGGCCCTCGCATTGTTAGCACTGGGCTGGGATTGAGTGAGCCTGTGGTTAAGTGTCATGTAGGCAAAACCACTTTATTCAAATATTCTGAATCCATTAGGACTATGTGCTTATCAGTACTTGCTGTTTCGAGTTGGCCACTCAATAATGAAACTCTATTCAGGCACTAAAGCCTAGAAAAAATGTTTTGTTTTCCTAAAAGCAGCAGCAGCAGGAGCAGCAGCAGATTCTAAGGTGGAACTATAAGATAATTTGGTACTTAGAGCTGTCTTTACATTGGAATTATTACATGGAGAATGGGGAGGTTTAGGAGAAAGAACTGGGAGAAGCAGAGACTGTTATATTGAGCCTGGTTTCAAAGCCTCAGCAGCCAAATGGTTGTTCCTACATTGGTGGTAAGGCAGAGAACTGAGAAGTGAAACTGGTGTGTGGGGGAAGATCCCAAATGTAGAGGAGAGGACATGTGTGGGTATTTAAGTCTAGAGGGAAGTAAAGAGATTTCTTGGGATCTGACTGAAACCTGAGAAGAATTTACGGTTAATCTCTGCATCTTTTTTTTTATAATTTTATTAAATCATAATTGTGTATATTACTGCAATCATGCAGCACAATGTACTGACTTCATATACAATCTGAAATATTTTGGTCGAACTGTTAAACATAGCCTTTATCACATTTTTTAAATCACTATATGAAGACGTTGATATTCTACATTTAATAAGTTTCACCAGTACCCTGCTAAGATGCACCGTAGGTGTGATCCCACCAATTGCCCTCCCTCCAGCCATCCTCCCCCCTCCCCTCCCCTCCCTTTCCCTTTTCCCTCTATTCTTGTGCTATAATTGGGTTTTAGCCTTCATATGAAAGCTATAAATTAGCTTCATATTAGGGCTGTGTACATTGGATACTTTTTCTTCCATTCTTGAGATACTTTGCTAAGAAGAATATGTTCCAGCTCCATCCATGTAAACACAAAAGAGGTAAAGTCTCCATCTTTCTTTAAGGCTGCATAGTATTC
>CAUYON010069351.1:0-28582 GCA_963573935.1 Arctocebus calabarensis | reverse complement strand
GCCACCTTCGGTATATGGGGCCAGCACCCTACTCAATGAGCCACAGGCGCCGCCCAACTCTAGAGTTTTTTATTTTGGAGGTGTAACTTACAGTAAAGTACCCGAATCTCCAGTGGAAGCTCAATGAAGTTTTACATGTATGCTCTATCTTCTAATTTGAATCTCTATCATGACATCAGTTTTGCTGTTTATGAACGTCATACAAATGGACTCATACAATATGTGCTCTTTTCTGGATGGTTTCTTCTTTCACTGAACTTTGATTTTGCAATTCACCCATGTATTCGTGTATCACTTATTCTCTTATGTAGCTGGATGGTATTCCTCTGATACTCCCCACAGCCCTATAATGTGGGCAGGGTGAGTGTGCTTCCTGTACCCCATGCTTTGAGGAGAAAAACAAGTCCCAGAGAGGTTATGCAACTTGCCCAAGGTCACACAGTTTGTCAGTGGTTGAGCAGGGTCACAAAGCTAAGACTGGATTTAATGAGTTAATACCCAACTGTGTGCCTGTGCCAGTTTGCCTATCCTTGGAACTAGACGTAATTATCATCATCATCATCATCATCTCATTTTCTAAGTGAGGAAAGTGAGCTCTAAGCTGTTTACTAAAGTTTTTAGCTTAAGGTTACAGAATAACCACGAAGCCCAGAAGGAACTTGAACCAAGGTCCCCCTGACTCCAAAATTAGCTCCTTTCCCTGAGCAACAGAGCCTCTCACACCCCTAGGGAACAAACTCCAACCAGCGTGCTCATGAGCTGCTTCTCCCTGAAGTACAACTGAGAGTTGGAGCAACTACCTGACTAGCTCTAGGTGGTGAGAAAATTGCCTTAGTTTTGGCCATTACCAATATTTATTTTCATTGTACCCCAAGCTGATAGCTCAGGTACAGTCATCACTCGCAGCCCTGTACTTTGAGACTCTGCCTTTGCCAACATTTTGAAACAACTGCAAACAGCCTAAATGTGGAGGAGGCATCCTGTCCACTTACAGAGACCTGGCTCTACTGGGCAACCCCTGCCCCGGCTCCTTGGGGCTAGTCTCCCACGCCAGTAATTCAGATGCAACCATGTGGCACTCCCCAGGGAAAGCACTGTAGGCCTTCAGACCAGGTTTCTCTGTAACCCAAGCTTTACCCACCAGGAGGGTGGGACCCTCAGAGCTGACCTGGCCTCAGGAAAAGGCCAAGGTTTGCCAGGCTTCCCAGCTCTCTGAATCCCTGCTTGCTGCCCAGCAGGCCAGCAGCAGGCCTTAGAAGGGCTATCCACCACACAGCAAGGGGCAGCCAGGAGCTGGCTGACCTAGCCGCCTCCTCCCCCTCTGAACTCAGGTAGCGTTCCAGTCAGTCCAGCCAGACATGATTAAATGGTTGGCTATGTGCAGGGGTGGGAGACCCTGGGGGAAGAAGGGCACAGGGCCAACTTCCCGAGGCAGCCCCAAGGCACTCTTTGGTCTGTCGATCATTAACAGAAGCTACCTCAATGGTAAGCAGAGAAGGAGAAAGTCCAAAAGGATGGCCTATCCCCTCCTCCTTGCTCCCTCCTCCAAATGTGCCAATCTGGGGCCTCATGGGACATGAGATCACAGCACTCGGTGGAGGGGTGTGTGCAGAATGGTCTAATCCAACTGGTTACCTCTCCTGCTCCTACTGAATCTCCACAAAAGGCCAAGAGAGACAGGAACTAATAGTGTTTGATCCATAGTTAGTGTGCCAGAGACTGTGCCCAGTGCTCTCAGTGTGCTAGCCCAAGACACTGTGGTATAGTGAAGAAATGCAAAGATGGAGCCAACCTGCCTGCCTGGGTTCAGAGCCTGACACCATCTTTCTGTGTGACAAATTCATGAACTTCTCTGCGCCCCAGTTTCTTCACGTGTAAAGTGGGGATAGCATAGAACTCCTTCTATGGGGTCATTATGACCATCAAATGAGTTAATAATACATATAACATTCCTAGAAGACAACCTGGCACTTACGAAGAATTGTCATTACTAATCCTCACAGTTACCCCTTGAGATGCAACTGGAAAATTCAAGGTTAAGTCACTTACCCAAAGCACAAGCTGGTATAGGGGTGCTGAGTACAAGGGCTCCTTCCAGCACCCCTTCTTCCTTCATGCCATGGATCTTGCCCATCTCACATCTGCCTCCCACTCTCTATTGGACCTTGAAGGCCTCCTTTCACCAGAGCACTACTGAGGCTAGCAGCCCCCATTCTTTTACCTGCCAGCAAGGCTTCTGGGCCAGAAAAGTCATTGCTTAGCGGCCAAACTGCTCATTTCTTTGAGCTGCTCCAGGGAAGATCTTCAGCCCATAGCCAAGTGGGTTTCAGGGCTAGCAGCCATGGAGGCTCTGCCCACCCAGGGCAGTCCTTGTAAGCCCCTAGTGCCAAGATGCCCCAGGGTCCCCGAGGGGCTGGGACAAAAGCCTATGCCCCAGGATATTGGCTGACAAAGCAAGACCTCACCTTTCTGCCCTACTTCCCTTTGCAGCCCTATCTTTGGCTTCCTCTGTGTGTTTCCTGTACTCCCAGCTAAAAGGGTCTCACAGATGGAGGTTCCCTGCCCAGACTCCTGCTTCTAATGGGGGTAAGGAACGAAAGGCAAATGAAGCCTTTGTCTTCTAATGGGCCTGAAAGGATTCTGCTGTTTCCTTTCTAAAGTAGATTTGGGCCCATCTCATCTACCTTTAAGGTCCAGATGGTACAAAATCAGATTCTCATGGTCACCACGCATGGCCCCAGGTGGGCTAAAACTCAGCCTATGTGACTTCTCCAGGGGACACTTAGGTCATGGAGCTTCCCCAGCTAGTGAGGTGCCTTCCTATATGCCTTCACAGCTGACCCTCACCCTGCAGGGCCTCTTCGAGTCAGGGTCTCTACCTTTGTTTTCTAAGTCAAGGAACTGACTGGAAGGAGGAGATTAGGGATGGCCAGAAGGGTACTCAGGCCTAACCAGTGTCACCATGAGGGAAGAACTAGAAAGATGCCTGCCATGTGCTCATGTGAGCCTGCAGGGAAAGACTCACATGTGAGTGGGAGTATCATCTTTGCTTTTAGTTGGAAAGGATGATCACATGCCACCACCACTACCTGGCCCAAACACACACAAAATCATCCCCTCCTTAGGTAACAAAAGGCCTATGTTTATTCCAGTTCCAGGAAGGGCTTCCTTCCCTCTTCTTAACATCAGGCCCTGCCCTGGGACAGGTAATAGTCCCTATTTTGCTACCTCACATCCCTGTTCCCCAATCGATGGCCAGGAAAAAGGAATCTGCAGGGCACAGGAAGGTCTTCCCAGTCTAAGGACAGCCCTGGCCCAGCCAATATCTGCTGCAGACCTAACTGCTTTTGGAAGAGGCCTGGTAGAAGTGAGGTGGAAACTCAGTTTGCCTCGGAAAATTTAGTGGGTGTAAGGAATGAAAGGCAACCGAGCCTTGAGCAGCAATTTATCTGCCTTCTCAAAAAGAAAGATTCAACCTGTCAGGTAAAATTGTCACTTTTAAATGGCCATCTGGCCTTGGCTAGGGATCACCATTTCTAAGATAACCTGCCTATTTTGCATGGCATCAGGTGTGACCAGGTCTAAGATGGTGGGAACTATTTGGTTCTCGTCAAGTGACACTGGCCAGCGTAAATACCCACTCCTCCCAAATGCAGGACCTGTCAAACCCAAGTGGACTCACCCCAATCCTCAGTTCCTGTAGACTGAGCCCCTCACTTCCCTGGATTTTCCTCTTGTAATGCTTCCTTATACCCACCCCAAGTAGGTGCTCATAGAGGTTAGAACTTGAGGTTAATTTCCTGTGGGAAAAATGAGCCCAAAACACCCAAATAAAAGAACTCACTCAAATCTAGGCATGCTAGTATACCACATGATATGGCCATGTTCATCACTTTCGCACCCCCAAACATCACCCAAAGGATGGGCAGGTTTGACAGGATAGGCTGAAAGCCCATCAGCCTTGGCTTCTCAGAAGGACCTGAGGCTACACACGTGTGGGCAAGCCTCACTCAGTTGCTAACGCAATAGGCAGTCTTCTCAGAAATAACACAGCAGCAAGCACAGGGTCCTTTGCAGAAAATCCACACCCCATCCCCTCTAAGCTCTGCCAACTCCCAGTACCAACAAAGAGAGCTATAGATTTTAGTTGTAAGGATGAGGGGAACCAACCTCTGTCCACCACTGTCTCCTTTACCTCTCCAGGACCTGCAAGGTATGTAAGGAGGAAAACCATAGGCAAAGTCAAACCACACACCAAGTAAAACCAGCTCTGCCACCAATGTTTCTTGAAAAAATGGGGTTTATTGATTTTTAAACTGCAAATAGTCGTTACAAAAAGTTTTTTCTTTTAAATAAATTCACACAAAGAAAGAGAAATAGAAAGCAACGGTAGTGACCAGCAAGAGGAATAATAATTACATTCATCTTAATGTGTGTGTGCCAGTTCTGTTTACATTAACATTGGAAAACTCCAAACCTGGAATCCAGAACCTCAAATCTGAGCGTGGAATGTCTTTTGAGATGGGCACGTGGAAGTCAAAGGGTTTTCTCTTTTTTGTTTTTCCCTTTTAGAAGCTATACATAAAAAGTTGTTTTCCTTCTGTACTGTCACAGAACTTTTACATACATTCTCAGTCCTAGTTGTAAAAGGCCTAAAGAGAAAGAAACTCAATTTGCAGTCCAACACAAAAGGGGGAATTTCTAAAATAAATAATCCAACAGTTTTTTGCATTTTTTTAAATTAATTTTTCATTTTTTTAAAATAAAATAACCAAAAAAAGTGTAAAGTTACAAAAATGTCATTGAAGAATAATATATTAAAACTGTGGAAAAAAAGGAAAGACACGTCACAAAATTTTAAGATTAATATGAAGATCATAATTTAACATAAAAGAATATATTCTATGGATTTGTCATCCCGATAAATATGAACAAAATTAACAAAAAAAAGCATAGTTTGGCAATAAATACGTTTTGATAAGTTAAATAAGCTTTTTTATATTGATGTGCAGTGACAAGCAAAATTTTTGCTCTCCAATTTCTGAAAGTTATATGAAGTTTAAAACCAAGGGAAAAAAGCATGGCGTGAGTGCTCTACGGACAGACCTACGGTATTCTAGAGCAAAACCAATAAAGCTACTTCTACAGGAAATCGTTTTACACAGATATTGTATGTGGAATGAATACCATTAACTGCTCACCCCTTACATTTTTTTTTAGCTTTTCTCTCATTTTTTCTTTTGTTATTTTTTTTAAAGATGTCACATATGAACTGGGGAACTTTAGCACCAAAATCAAGTCTCTCATAGTCCATCTAGCTTCCCCTTCCTCCCCACTTAAAAAAAAAAAAGAAAAAGAAAAACTCAAATCACAAAGTCCCACTTAAGTCAAAATCTTCGTCCGCTTTTTCAGCCTTCGTTCCTGTAGACTCCACAAACCTGGGCAAGATTAGTCATCAGAGGTTCAGGTTGGGAAGAAAAAAGGTTTTGAATGTCAAAGATAGGTTTCCCCAAAAATCCAAGTCTGGCAACAACTGTGGAGGGGGTGATACTGGAAAGAGAGGGGAGGAAGTGTGCGGGAGACTGAAACAGGGAAGGTGCACTTGTGTCGCCAGTGGAGGGAGCTGCTGGTTCTGGGCCTCCCCTCCCCCTCCCCAAGGGCAGAGGCTCAGGAGGCCCACGGGTGCCCTCTGGCGCTGAAGAGGTAATGTAGTCACAGTGACAAAAGTTAGATTACAAGGCACTAAGTTGCTTCTGTAAACTGTTACTGCTTTTTCTTTTGTGATTTGGCACTTAAGGCTTAAGCCAGAAAAAAGGCATCTATTGACAAATATGGGACTGGTCTGTTATGCACGGTAAGTGGGCTACAAAATCCAGGGAGGGGTTTCAAGCCAGAAGCTACTGACAAGTTGACTTGTCCTTATGTTAGGTGGGATAAGGAGGAAGGGAAGGAGGGACATTCCAAGGTTCTGGGGGAGAAGGGTTGAGCTTAACCTTAATGTAGGGGCTGTAAGGATGGTTAGGCAGGTGAGGGTCTGGGATCTGGCTGAGGGGTTGGGGTGGAGTAGGCAGGGGGTCCCTCCCTACCCTGGTTTAGTCATCTGAGATGGAAAGTCTGCTGAAAATGGGCAGGCGTCTTGAGTTGTCCAAGGTGGGGGAGTCTGAGCCACTGTGGCTGCTGCTGGAGCTGCTCAGGTAGCCCTCCTGGTCCGAGAGAGAATCCTGAGGGCTAGGAGGAGAGTCAAACATGTGAGGGGACTCGGACATGGGCCGGAAGAGGAAGGTGGGGGAGCCACCCCCAGGCAGCCCCATGCTAGGGGCAAAGAGGCTTGCCAACTCCTGGCTAGAGAAGGTAAAGGGGTTATTGGTGCCATCAGGCAGGGTAGGTGAACCCAGGAGGTCATCGGCGCTCAGGATAGGGGGTGGGGTGATGGACGTGGGGCTGTCCAGCAGCCCGGTGGCAGCGGTGGTGGCAGCGGCACTGGGAAACCCAGCAAAGCTAAAGCTATGCTGGAGGCGGGGACGGTCAGCGGAGAGGTCCCGGGCCCCGGCCAGGGCACGGCGCTCCTCAGCGTTGTGGATGAAGTGGCAGCGAGGCCCATAGGGGCAAAAGCCGATGGTGTGGAAGGTGCGGCACAGCTCCGTCTTGTACTTGGGGTGGCGGGTCAGGCTGCGGAGCTCATGGATGCCGTGTGCGAACTGGCACTTGTCCCCGTACTTACAGGCACCGTTTTCCTCAAAGGGCCGACATAGCTCCGTCTTATAGCGGCTGGAGTTGACCTGGCCACTCCCAGGCTGTTTCTGGGTAGGCAGCAGCCGCTCACCCCCTTCTGAGAAAGAGCGGTCTCGGAAGCGGCTGTCCCGAGAGCTCAGAGCTGGAGCCGGCTCACCCTTGAGGCTGCTGAGGAGCTGATTCTGGTGGAATTTGGAGCTGGGCAGGGTGACAGAGTGCCTCCGAGGGAAGCCGCCCCCAGCAGGGGTGCCCACTGCCTTCCTATCCAGCAGGCAGCCCCCTGTACCGGGAGTACTATAGTTGAGCATCTTGTTACCCTGGAGGAAAGAGAGAGAAGAGAAAGGACAGTTAGTAATGGTGGACATCCATCAGGACGTCCCACTATGGGCAGCCCCTCCACAATCTCTCCTGAAAGAGCCATCTCCACCTGCCCAAGCAAATCCCCCAAACGGTCTTGCACCTATAGACCAGCCGCCTGGGTTTATTTTGGCCCATGCATAAGAAACCACAAAATTTTGGCCTGTTTGACAAATTTTTTTTTGTATGCACTCTGCTCTATGCAGACTCCTGAAATGTATCCCCCATATCCTCTGTTCCAAAGCTACCACTTTTATGTATAAAATTCAACTTCTTCACAACCCAAATAGATTCTTCAACTCAAAATATGTCACACAATGCAGGCTTCTCTGGATTCCCCTCCCCGAATGAAACAACAGACCTTAGAGAGGAGACTAAAGATTATGAGCTAGGTTAGGTCCCTTTCTAATCAGTCCTTGCTTAATTAATATACCCCTCCCCCACAAGCCAGCCTAAGACTCTGAACTTCCTCTCTCAGAAGTGTTCCCGTCCTTTGGTAACAGGTTCCCTGACTGCCTTTGCTCTTTCTTGAGGGGTAAGGAGGCCTCATGGGGGCCTACTCTGTGGTTGGACAAGAGAGGAATAGAACTCCTGATGATACAACTCAGTCCCCATGTTCCTGGAGGGGGTACCTTCCACAGTGATCCCTCCCACCATTCCCTACCTAACCGCACCCCACCTCCCTTCACTGAGAAGATGCCTTTGCAATTAGTCTCTGGCTGCAAGAGCGGACTGGGATAACAGCGCCAGTGTTCAATCTTTAACGCAAAGCTGCAGATGGGAAGGAAAAGGAAAGCAGCAAATCCCCCCCACCTCCCAGTCAGTAGCAGACTGAGGGGCAAGGACAGGGGACAGCCAGCACAGGTAGGTAGTTCTGTTGCAATGGGACCCTGTCACCTGCTGAAAGTATACTCAAGATCTGGAAAGAGTACAAGGCCAGGGGCCTGGGAGTTGGCTCCCAGCACAAGTGGGTGTCATTGCATATATCCTAAAGTTGGTCCCTTAGAATGGGTGGGGGATCAGGCAGTAACTGCAACCACCCCATCGAGAGGATTACAGGAACCCAATGGAGAGCCAGTTCCCAACAATGAGGTTCATTTAAAAAATCCTGTGGGGGGAGGGAACGAAAGAAAGAAAGAGATCAAAGACTAGGAGCAGGGAAGAAGGAATAAGTGCCACGGAGCTCCCGCAGCTGTGCTGCAAGTGGAGTTCGGGAAAGCACAAGGAGGGACACCGAAAATTCAAACTTTTTGATGGTACTCTTCAGCTCCTAGGCATCCCAGCACCCCAACCCTGCAGCCCTGGGGCGCTGGCAGCTGCGCGGACAGGAGCAGCAAGCTGGGAAAGAGAGCAACATGACCCGACGTGTTTAAGGCAAAACACTTCGGCAATTAAAAGCAGCCTAGCAGCTTCACCCTTTCAAATTGGGGGGAGGGCGTTGAAAAAAAATTTAACAACATCCATAGGCTTTTGCTATGTACATTTGAACTGCATTGCTAGGACGCTTCAGGTTTAATAATTGATTTTTCCAAAACCGGGGGCAAACTACACGTTTTAAGGAGGCCTCAGTAGTCGAAGGGATCCTTGAGTTCAAGGCCACCAATTTTGTCGCCTTCCTCCCAGGTCAACAAGTCGAGGTGCTTTGAAACACAGATAAGTACGTCAACCCGAATTCCCACCTTCACCCCAAAGTTTGCTGCATGGTAGGCTATCGGAGGCGAAAGCCCAGCCAAGCTAGGGCAGACACCAACCCCATTGCAAACTCGTTCTACAACATCTTTTTTTGAATCACAGCTGAGCCTTTTTCTTCCCTAGAGACACCCAGCTCCTCCAAAGCAGAAGGAGGAATCTCACAGCAAAATATCGTCGCGAAACTCTCTTCCCCGAGGGATCCTGGACTCCTTAAACACCACAGGCCTACAATGTTGCTGGACAGAGTTGAACCCCTCCCGGCAGCGCCAAGACCCAGCGCGCACACTAGGAAACCAAGCGGACCAGTGAACCCCGGCTCAAGCAGCACGTTCTGTACTAAAGAATCACTCAAAACTTGCCCCAACCGCAGTCCCTCCGCTGCGGTCCCCGGGTAGCCCCGCCACGCAAACTTCGCCTCCCAAAACTCTGATCTCCAGATTCACATGCAATCTTCCTCCAAGAACTGTTAAAACTCAAAAAGGTAGGAAGGACGGGGCCAAATTCCTTATAACTAGGGAGAAGATGCAGGCGGAGAAAAGAACTATCTCCCTTTAACCCCTTCTTTCCAACACACAAACTTGCGGGGGCTTTTTAAGGCAAAAGAAAAAGACTTATGAAAAGGTAAACGCTCCGCCCCTCTTTACCTTGCATAAAACTTCGCTCAAGTCGAAGATGGTGGCAGACACGAGGGTGGTGGTCATCCTGGGCGCTCGCACGGGGCAGGGGCGAGTATCTGGTGTGTCGCGAAGGTCCCGGTGCGGGGAAGGCGCAGCCTCCGGCTCTCGGGTCTGGAGTCCCACACGCCAGCTCCCGGTGCCCCTGGCCTTTCTGACTCTCCCGGGCTGCGGCGCGCAAAGCCCAATTTATAAAGTTTCAGATTTGGTGGGCCGGGGAAGGAGGAGCTTTAAACTTATTTAAATGAGGATAGAGGAGGGAAAAAAGTTGATTGACAGTGAGGCTGAATCAGCCATGCGGTCAACTGGGGTGGGGGGGTGGGGAAGAGAAACTTTCAAAAGGAAGAAGGGGGAGGGGAGACGAGGAAAGAAGACGGAAAAAAAAAACCCCTCCGAGTAGCGCACAACTTTTTTTTCTTAAAGAGGAAAAGTTTCGAAGCCGCCAGCTTCGCTCCCCGGCGCTTCAAGCGCCCCTCTGGGGCCGCGCGCGGCGCAAGGGGCGGGGGACGCGCCCCCCCTTTGCCAACCCCCGAGCGCGGCTCTGTGACATCACTCATTCCACCCCCTTCGGGGTTCTAGTTGTTGTGTTTTTTGCGTTTGTTTTTTTTTTTTTGGTCCGGCAGGAAGGCGGGCTCGACTTTCTCTTTTTGCCAGCGGGAGCTGAAGCCCGTCCTTAGCGCCCAGGCTGCGGTTTCCATCTTGAGCTGGTCTCCCTTGAAACTTCTCCAAGTGCCCGCACGGCCTTTTCCCGACTTCCGCACTCCGCTCCTCTCCGCAAACCTGGCAGAGCGAGAAGTTGAAAATGTGGGTCTCACAAAACGTCCAAATCTAGGGTTTTAAGTTTGGGTGTTTTTTTGGTTTGTTTGTTTGTTTTTGTCTACCGCGCGGGGCAGGAGGGAGGCACTTAGGAAACTTTTTCTCGGGAGAACCTGGCCTGGCGGGGGCGAGCGCTGCACGAAGTAGCGAGCCGCACGCGTCTACACTGGGGCTCGCTTTGCAGCCCAAGCACTCCGGTGTGGGAGGGAAGGGGCGGGGGCATAGCGAAAAAGACCACAGCCTGGATCGTTTGTTTTAACAGGCCTAAGAGTGGCGTTTCTTAAGCGCATCCGAAATTTAAATTTTTTGGTAAAACCCTGAATCCTTTACGAACGCCCCTTCCTCTCCCTCTGCCCCCCCCAAACCCAACGAGCAACGCACGACTTTCCGCGCCCGCTCTCACTTCAGAGCTATTCCGCAATCTCCCCCCTCACCCCCCTTCGGAGGCTAGAACAATGAAAAAGTCACTTTGGTAAGAACGAAGGTGGAGGGAGGTAGCAATTTTATTGCTTCTCTCCGACCCCCACGGGAATGGAACATATGGCTTGTCACGATGCTGTTTGGGGGGGGTGGGGACACGAAATCTACAAAACGTAAGACCCTCCCCCCCAATCCACTATTACTCCCTTGAAAACGATAAAAAAAATATTTACTTTTAGGTTGGGATATCTCCGCCCACCCAGAAAAAAAGTTGTTAATGTGTCCCCCACCCGCTCTCAGCGCCTTCGCCCCGGTGCTGGAGTGAAGACCCAGGGGGAAATTGTGGCCAGTGTTTCTTTCCTATTCCCACGCGGGCCCGACCCTAGCACGTTCCTTCCCAGCACTCGAGGCTGCCGGGTCTGTTATGAAACCCGGTGTGCCGAGCGGCTTAAGAGGGAGTTCCATTGCGGTGTAATTAGGTCACCCCATTATGAGCACGTTTCTTCGGAAAGGGCTGGGCGGGCGGAGGAGAGCGTTCGAGTCGCACTCTCACCCCCCTCCCCTCATTTTTACTGCATTTCTTATTTATTCGTCAATCTCCGGGCAAACCCAGGGAAACCTTCCAAATCACAACTGTTACAGGAACTGATTGTTTTTCAACTTGCGAAACACAACTTTTGCTGCAGCCACGAAAAGCTACCTTGATACCCAAGCAGGATCTGCTTTTATTTTTCCTGACTTAAAACTGATGGCCCCCATTTTAACCCGGCTGCTGCACCCTTGCTTTTTCTTCTGCTGCTGTCCAAGCCGCCTGTTGCTTCCTTCCCCCTGCTCCCATTTTTCAGCTTCTCTTGAAGTTTGGCAAGCGCTAGAAAGGGAAATAACTTCCATCCACCTTAATTTAAATCATTCAAGTGGCTATTTCTTTCTTAAAGGGATGTTTGCTTGTTCCTTTCCCCAGCTCCAGGGGTGGGGGGCGATTTCGTGCAGTTTCTTGCTGATGAGGTAATGAGTTCCAGATTTCAGGACAGAGCAGGGTGTGCGTTAAAACCACAAGGTTAGTCGGAGTACTGATGTGAAGCTATTTCGGTTTTTTATCCCCCACCACTCCGCTTCCACTCTCCCCTAAAAGGCTGCGCCTTAACTTTCCAGAGTTAGCAAAACTCAGCTGGGGGGAACGGAGAGGGGGTGGAGAAGCAATAGGGGGAAAGAGAGCTGAAGCGGGAAGGGGCCCGGCCCAGGGCCCGTCCGGGTCACCGCGCGGAACCGGCTGTCCCCTGCTCCGGGCGGCGCCACATTCTCTCCAAAGCGGCTGCGGAACCCGCCAGGGGCACCCTTGCACGGCCTAGGCACCCCAGACTGGCTAAAAAGTGGGGGAGGGGAATTGTTATTGTTTCCAAAGAGAAAACCGATTCCTTGAATTTCCTCTGCTTTTCCAACTCCCAGAGGGCCCTCCCCTCCTCTCTCCGGCCGGCCTGGCCCACTTGCTCCCGAGTTGTTTATCGGCCCCACAGACCGACCGAGTTTGTTCCAGCGCCCAAAGCCTGTCTCTATAATTAAACTCTTTTTTTAATTGTCGGGTTGAAACGTCATTTCGGGGACTTTCCAAGGGTGAGGGCGCGGAGGGGAGGGAGCAAACTCCTTAACCCTTCGCTGACCCGGCGTTTAGGCGGGGGAGGGTGGGGTGAGGGTCTGAGGCCGGAGCCCGTCCCCGCCCCCGCCCAGACGTGCCCCGCAGGTGCCCAGAGTGGCGGACCGGCTACGGGCCCCGACCCGGAGGGAAGGCCGACGGGAGGCGTCGCGGCCCTCCCCCGCCGCCTTCGCTCTGCAGGCCTCGCCGCGCCGTGCCCCGGGGCGGCGCCCAGTCACCTACACAGCCGCTTCCGACCCCGCGGCGGTGGGCCGGCTACTCGGGCAGGGGACCGACTTCCGGACCCTCCCCTTTCTCGGGGAGCCAGCAGGGGTGGGGAGTGAGGGAGAGGTGTTCAATTTTGCGAAAGGGGAAAAGTGAAAGTCCTCGGAAGGAAGAAGGAGCTGCAGATAAACATATTCATCGGCCAGTCAGGACCCTGGGCGCACCTCGCAGCAGGTGAGAGTGTGAAGCGCTGGGCCGGGGACCCCGGGCCCGCCCGGCCCTGTCACTGGCGCCTTTTGATGCATTCGCTCCCTTGAGCCCTGCGGTGTTACACTTCCTGCCAGGCTTCAGGTCATTTGCAAAATCCCCCAAATTCTTCAGATTGGACGGTGCCCTTCCCCCAAGGTCTGCTACTTGACACCTTGGAACAGCTTCAGAGCTCCTGGGTTAGAGATTGAGGGAAAGGAGATCTGGCGGTGTGGAACCTTTGGCGTCACTTGTTAGAGTTACCAGTAGTGTTTGTGAAATGCAGATTCCTCGGCTTGGACCCAAGCACAAAGAAACAAACACTTTGGGGGTGGGGGGGGAATCTGCATTTTCGTCAAATTTCTTGCTTGTGACTCAACAGGTCAGGTTTGAGAATTAATGATACAGGACATTGAAGTTGGAGCCCGTCTTGATCCAAATCTTGAGTCTGCCATTTTCTAACTGCGTGACATTTCCCTGACCCAAAGCCAGTTTCTTCATCTCTAAAATAGAGATGATGATAATAGTGCCTAAATTTGGCGGATGAAGTGCATACTTTCATGTGCCTCGCCGTTATGTGTGAACCATTCTTGGGCCCTTATTACACCACAAAACTAATTCTGGGAGTATTCACTCTGCAAATACAGGTTTCCATTAAGTGTTCAACTAACAACTTAGAAATTTATCACTCTCTGCCCCCAACCCCCAGCCCTGGACAAAACAGGCCCTGAGGCTTGTTAAAGGGGAGAAGGTCCTGGACCCAGAACCTGGGCAAGAGCCAGGTGGTTTAGAGTAGTGATGGGAATTAGCAGCCCAACTGAAAAATACCTCATCTTTGTGACAATTATTTTGTTAAAACAACTAGGAAAATCACCTGGGCCCTGTGTATAATCAGTAAAAGCCTCCTCTATCAAACTCTGCAAGACCCCTCAGAATGCTAAGTGGGCACTGCTCAGCTGCTAGTATCCTCTTGAAACCAGGGCTCAGGAGAGGGTACCTTAGGGTCTGCTGTAAATGCAGCTCCCTATGGTATCTGGAACCTTTGGGAGTCTGCTGCCTCCTGCTAGGACTAAGAGAATCCAAGGAGAATCCAAACAGCATGGCCCTAGTGGGGGTCTCATTGTCTTTCTCTCTGCCTCTCTTTCTCAGATCAATTCTTTTTACTATTTACCTGTGAAGATGTTTCACAGTTCAGTTAAATTCTCCGGCTAGCCCCCTGCACTTCCCTCCGCCCTGGCCTCTGATCTAGGCCTGACAAGAGCAAACCCTTCATCCAGCATAATCTGACTTTTCTTACTCTCCCCTTAACTTTAACTCCCCAGCACCACTTCTCTTAACACCTCCAGGAAACTCCTTTGCTCTAGTCAGTTTTAAATGAAAATGAGCCATCTTGAGCAGTGCCTGTGGCTCAAAGGAGTAGGGCACCAGCCCCATATGTCAGAGGTGGTGGGTCAACCCCAGCCCCGTCCAAAAACTGAAAAAAAAAAAAAAAAAGAAAGAAAAAGAAAATGAGCTATCTTTCTCTGGCCTCAGGGCCTTTGCACATACAAGTATTTCTGTCTGAATCATCTTTCCTTTAGCCCAAGTAAATTCTGGGGGGTTTTTTTTAGGGGGTTTTGTTTTTGTTTTGTTTTTTTGTGGAGTCTCACTCTATCGCCCTTGGTAGAGTGCTGTGGCATCACAGCTCACAGCAACTTCCAGCTCTTGGGTTTAAGCGATTCTCTTGCCTCAGCCTCCCAAGTAGGTGGGACTACAGGCACCCGCCACAGCGCCCAGCTAATTTTTGATGCAGTTCGGCCAGGGCCGGGTTTGAACCTGCAGCCCTCGGTATATGGGGTTGGCGCCCTACTCGCTGAGCCACAGGCACTGCCCATCTGGGGGGTTTTTTGTTTGAGACAGTGTCTCTGTCACCCTGGGTTGAGTGACATGGCATCATCATAGCTCATAGCAGCCTCAAACTCCTGGTCTCAAGTGATTCTCTTGCCTCAGCCTCCGAAGTAGATGGGACTACCCTTCCCCATCCCTAATCCTGGCAACCACTGATCTGTTCTTTATCACTGTAATGTTGTCTTTTCCAGAATGTCCTATAATTGGAATCATATCTGGATGATTTCACACAGCATAATGTCTTGAGATTTATCCCTGTTGTTTATGTATCAGTCATTCCTTTTCATTGATAAATAGTATTTCCCTGTATAAGTATACAACAATTTATCCATTCACCTGTTAAAGGACATTGGATTATTTCTAGAGCTATAGTAAACATTTATGTACAGGTTTTCACATGAAACATAACTTCTCCTTTCTCTAGGGTAGATAACTAGGAGTGAAATTGCTGGGTCATATGATATGTTGAAATTAATTGTAAAACTGCCAAAACCATTTTCCAGAGTAGCTATAGCATTTTTATGTCTTCAACAGCAATGTAGTATGAAAGTTTCAGGTTGCTCCACATCTTTACCAGACTTAAAATTATTACTGTTCTTTTGTTTTAGTTATTCTAATAGGTGTGTAACTGTATCTCATTGTGGTTTTAATATGCATGTCTCATGTGTGTGTGAGAGAGAGAGAGAGAGATTTCACTCTGTTGCCTAGGCTAGAGTACAGTGGTATCATAGTTTAGTGCAACCTCACCCTCCTAGGTTCAAATGGCCCTCCTGCCTCAGCCCCTTGAGTTGCTGGGACTTCAGGTGCCCACCACCACACCTAGCTGATTTCTTTGTAGAGACAGGATTCTCCCTGTGTCACTCAGGCTGGTATCCCAATTCCTGGACTCAAGGATCCTTTAGCCTTGGCCTTCAAAGTAGTAGGATTATAAGCTGTGAGCCACTGTGCCCTGAGCCAATTTGCATTTCTATAATGGCTAATGATGTTTAACATCTTTTCATTTACTTATTTGCCCTTTATATATCCTCTTTGGTGAAACATCTGTTAAAACTTTCTGCATTTTTAGTTGAGTCACATATTTTCGTACTATTGAATTTTGAGAGTTCTTTATGTTTTCTGGGTATAGTTCTTTTTTAGATACGTGATTTACAAATATTTCCTCAAGTCTATATATACCTAATGTTTTTATTCCCTGAACAAAGTATCTTTCACTGAGCAAAAGTTTTTTCATTTTAATGAAGTTTAATTTGTAAATTTTATCTTTTTTTTTTTTTGAGAGAGAGCCTCAAGCTGTGACCCTGGATAGAGTGCTGTAGTATCACAGCTCACAGCAACCGCCAATTCCTGGGCTCAAGCGAGTCCATAGCCTCCGCCTCCCAAATAGCTGGGACTACAGGCGCCCACCACAATGCCTGGCCATTTTTTGGTTGCAGCTGTCCTTGTTGTTTGGCGGGCCCCAGGCTGGATTCCAACCCGCCAGTCATGTACACCTGAGATTCGAACCCGCCAGCTCAGGTGTATGTGGCTGGTGCCTTAGCGCCTTAGCCCGTTGAGCCACAGGCGCCGAGCCATCAATTTTATCTTTTGTTGATCATGTTTTTGGTATCATAGCTAAAGACTCTTTGCCTCACTCCACAGGTCATTAAGATTTTCTATTTTCTTCTAAAAGTTTTATGTATTTGGATAGGTGCATAAATGTTTATATATTTGGATATTATTAGGTGCATAAATGTTTAAAATACTATACTGAGCATTTTATAATACGTAATGTCCTTCCTTGTCTCTTATAAACTTTTTGTTTTTTTTGAGATAGAGTCAGTCTGTCACCCTTGGTAGAGTGCTGTGTTGTATCTCACAGCAACCTCAAACTCTTGGGCTTACACAGTTCTCTTGCCTCAGCCTACCTAGTAGCTGGGTATACAGGCACCCGCCACATGCCTGCCTATTTTGTTGTCGTTGTTGTTGCAATTGTTATTTTAGCTGGCCCAGGCTGGTTCAAACCCACCAGTCTGGGTATGTGGCTGGCACCCTACCCACTGAGCTATGGGTGCCACCCTCACCTGGCTATTTTTAGAGATGGGGTCTGACTCTTGCTCAGACTGGTCTTGAACCTGTGCGTTCAGGGCAATCTACCCGCCTTGGCCTCCCAGAGTGCTAGGATTACAGGGATGACCAACCATGCCTGGCCTCTTAAACTTTTTTGATTTAAAGTCCATTCTGTCTAATGTCTGAGTCATCCCTCTTCTCTTTTGATTACTGTTTCCCTGAGATACCTTTTTCTATCCTTTCACTTTCAATTTATTTGGATCTCAAGTGAGTCTTTTGTAGAAAGCATATAGTTGGATTAGTTTTTATTACTCTATACTGCCAACCTCTGTCTTTTGATTGTTTTTGATTTCTTTCACTTTTTCTTTACTTATTGAGAACTTTCACCTTTTCATTGAATCCATTTACATATAAAGTAATTACTGGTATCTCCAGGTGGTTTTGATTTGCATTTCTCTGATGATTAGGGATGATGAGCATTTTTTCACGTTTGTTACTTATTCATCTTCTTCTTTAGAGAAGGTTCTATTCATGTCTCTTGCCCAGTGATTGTTGACTCTATTTTTGTTGAATAATTTGAGTTCTCTATAAATCCTAGTTATCAAGCCTTTGTCCAATTCATAATATGCAAATATCTTTTCCCATTCTGAAGGTCGTGTATTTGCTTTGGTTGTTGTCTCCTTAGCTATACAGAAGCTTTTCAGTTTAATTAAGTCCCATTTATTTATTTTTGTTGTTGTTGCAATTATCACAGAAATCTTTTTTTTTTTTGAGACAGAGCCTCAAGTTGTCACCCTGAATAGAGTGCTGTAGCACCATAGCTCACAGCAACCTCCAATTCCTGGGCTCAAGCGAGTCTCCTGCCTCTGCCTCCCAAGTAGCTGGGACTACAGGTGCCTGCCACAACTCCTGGCCATTTTTTGGTTGCAGCCGTCATTGTTGTTTGGCGGGCCCAGGCTGGATTCGAATCACCAGCTCAGGTGTACGTGGCTGGCACCTTAGCCTGTTGAGCCACAGGCACCGAGCCAATCACAGAAATCTTCACAAAATCTGTCCTGAGGCTAATATCTTCAAGTGTTTTCCCCACACTTTCTTCAAGGATTTTTATTAGCTCTCCCATTTGACCCTGCAATCCCACTAGTAGGAATCGCCAGGATGTAGAAACAACCTAAATGCCCATCAACTCAGGAATGGATTAACAAATTGTGGTACATGCACACCATGAAATACTATTCAGTTATAAAAAAGATGGTGACTTCATATCTTTTGTAATATCCTGGATGGAGTTGAAACATATTCTTCTTAGTAAAGTATCACAAGAATGGAAAAAGAAGTATCCAATGTACTCAATACTAAATGAAGCCAGTAGATGATTAAATGCATGCCCAAATAGGAGAAAAAAACATTTCAATTCAAGTTGGAAGGCGAAGTTATGTGGGAAGGGGTTGGGGTACTCTCTCTGAATAGGCATTGGGTAGGGGGGTTGGCACACTTTTTGTGTGTGGGACATAACCACAGACAAACTCTACCTAACAATCAAATATTTTGACCTGTTTGCTTTTACCCCCACATTAACCTGAAATAAATTTACTTTAAAAAATAAATAAAAATAAAGTAATTACTGAAGAGAAGGGATTTAATTCTGTCATTTTGCTATTTGTATTGTCCATTTTCTGATTATGTTCTTTTTCTTCTTTTTGGAGGTACTGCTGGGATATGATATCTTCTTTTTTGTTCAGTTTTTATAGTGAAGTATTGCAATTTCTTTCTCATTTTCTTTTGCATATACTCTGTAGCTACAGTAGTCATTCCTTATCTCCACTGGCTATGTTCTAGGACCCCCAGTAGATGTCTAAAACCACGGATAATCCCAAGCCCTATATACACTATGCACACAAATTTCTTTGTCCTTTTTCACAATTTCACGGACATAAAATTCCTTCTTAGTGTAGATCTTAGCTCCATCAGCATACAATTTTTTTTCTTTACTTATTGAGAACTTCCACCTTTTCACATAAAGGAAGCACTTTCCTGTTTTACTTTGTCATATCCAAATTGCCAGCATCATTACTCCTGCACTGTGGGTCCATTATTAAATGAAATAAGAGTGACTGGAACACAATAGTCAAACAGTTAACCACGATGGCTATTAAGTGACTAATAGGCAGGCACGTATACAGTACAGATACACTGGACAAAGGGATGATTCATGTCCCAGGAGGGATGGAGCAGGACAGCACAAGTTTTCATCACGTTGCTCAGAACAGCACACAATTTAAAACTTTTGAATTGTTTGTTTCTGGAATTTTCCATTTAATATTTTCGAACCACAGGTGACTGTGGGTAACTAAAACCGCAGAAAGCAAAACCATAGATAAGGGGGGGACTACAGTACTTTCTTTGTGGTTACCATGGGGATTACATTCAACATCCTGAAGTTATAATACTAATTAAAATTCATACTGACTTAACTTCAAAAACATAACAAAAATTCTATTCCTTTTCAGTTCCATCCCCATCCCTATTGATTGCTGATGTCATATAATTATATCTTTATACATTGTGTTCCCCAAAACATAAACTAAAAATTCTTTTAAATGTGTCTCTCTTAAATTATGTATGAAAACAAAATGTGGAATTATAAATCAAAGTTAACAGTAATATTAGCTTTTAGACTAATAATTGCTTTTTTTTATCAATCTCTTAAATCTTGTAGAAAACAAAAAATGGAGTACAAACTGTTGTTATAATAATACTAGGTCTTTTTTTTTTTTTTTGAGACAGAGCCTCAAGCTGTCACCCTGGATAGAGTGCTGTGGCATTACAGCTCACAGCAACCTCTAATTCCTGAGCTCAAGTGAGTCTCCTGCCTCTGCCTCCCAAGTAGCTGGGACTACAGGCGCCCGCCACAACGCCCGGCCATTTTTTGGTTGCAGCTATCATTGTTGTTTGGCAGGCCTGGGCTGGATTCAAACCCGCGAGCTCAGGTGTACATGGCTGGCGCTTTAGCCCGTTGAGCCACAGGTGCCGAGCCATAATACTAGGTCTTATGATTGCTTTTATTAAGGTCTTCATTTCTTCATGGAGCTTCAAGTTACTGTCCAGTGTCCTTTATGTCACTTTGCAGGATGCTCTTGAGCTTTTCTCACAGGATAAGTCTAATGGTAATGAATTCCTTCAGCTTTTGTTTATTTGGGAAAGCCTTAATTTCTTCATCACTTTTGAAGAACAGTTTTGAAGAATCCTGATTTGACAGTTTCTTTTTTTCTTTTAACACTTTAAATATATTGGCTTTCTGCCTCTGGTCTGCAAAGTTTCTGATAAGAAATCTGCTAATAGGCTCAGCACCTGTGGCTCAATGGGCTAAGGAGCCAGCCATGTACACCTGAGCTGGTGGGTTCGAATCCAGGCCGCCAAACAACAACGATGGCTGCAACCCAAAAAAAAAAAAAAATGGCCGGGCGTTGTGGCAGCCGCCTGTAGTCCCAGCTACTTGGGAGGCGGAGGCAGGAGACTGGCTTAAGCCCAGGAGTTGGAGGTTGCTGTGAGCTGTGATGCCACAGCACTCTATCCAGGGTGACAGCTTGAGGCTCTGTCTCAAAAAATAATAATAATAAATAAGAAATCTGCTAATAATCTCATTAAGAATCCCTTGTATGTGAGTCACTTCTCTCTTGCAGCTTTGAAGATTCTCTTTTTTGGCTTATGATGTGTCCCGGTGTGGGTTTTTTTCATCTATCTTACTTAGAGTATTTTTTAGCTTCTCAGATGTTTACATTCATGTCTCAAATTTGGGACTTTTTCCATCATTCTTTCCACTATTTATTTCTTCAGATATTCTCTCCTTTTTATTTTTCTTCTGAGATTCCCAAAATGTATATGTTGGTCTGCTTAATGATGCCCTACAGGTCCCTTAGGCTCTGTACCCTTCTATCTTTTTTCTTTCTTTCTTTTTTTTTTTTTTTGAGACAGAGCCTCAAGCTGTCACCCTGGATCGGGTGCCGTGGCACCACAGCTCACAGCAACCTCTAATTCCTGGGCTCAAGCGAGTCTCTTGCCTCTGCCTCCCAAGTAGCTGGGACTACAGGCGCCCGCCACAATGCCTGGCCATTTTTTGGTTGCAGCCGTCATTGTTGTTTGGCGGGCCGGGCTGGATTCGAACCCACGAGCTCAGGTGTTCGTGGCTGGCGTTTTAGCCCGTTGAGCCACAGGCGCCGAGCCTCTTTTTTCTTTCTGTTCCTTAGATCTGAGGATTTCCTTCTCCTATCTTCATGTTTGCTGATTATTTTATTTGCCTGCTCAAAACAGGCTTTGAATCTCTCTAGTGAATTTTTCATCTCAGTTATTGTGCTTTTTGGCCCCAGAATTTCTTTTTGGCTCCTTTTTGGGTTTTGTTTCTTTATTTTTATTCCAATTTTATTCATACAACTCTTTCTCGACTATCTCCATATCTTTCTTTAGTTGTTTGAGCATCTTTAGGGCAGCTGCTTTAAAGCCTTTGTCTAGTAGATCTGCCATCATTTCTTTTTCGAGAATAGTTTCCATTGATACATTTTTCAAATGGGCAATGTTTTCCTCCTCCTTTGTTTGTCTTGTAACTATGTTGTTGATAATTGGACATTCTGGTCTCCTACTGTGGTAATTCTTAAAATCAGATTCTCCCTATTGGCCAGGGTTTACTCATTTCTGTTAACTGTTTTTGTTTATTGGAGAGTTTTTTCTTTAAATTAGTGTTGTAGGCTGTCTCTGTGCCAAGAATAAGCCTGAGGTGTAAACTTAAAGTTTACACCTTAAACTTAAGTTTATTCTCTTAAACTTCTGAGATCTTTGCTGAACCTGTCCCTTTCCCTGGGCATGTATGAGCACTTTGTAATTTTCCCTATATATGCAATCATTTTTGAGAGTCCTAATCTTTAATGTCTGGCTCCCAAAGGGAGAATAAGAGAAAAGTGAAGAAGAGTTTTCTTTTGTTTTTTCTTCAAGTGCTCTAGCCCTTTAAATTCCCCGGAAGTCTCTTCAGTTGAAGAGTGGGGTCTTGCAACCATGAGGAAAGGTACAATAACTATGGCTATCTTCATCAATTATCTTCCCCCAACCCCCACCCTCGTGATTCAAACAGCAATCAAAGCACAGAACCCTAATATTTGGAGGATATGATCCTTTTTTCCTCACCCTGGTTCCTGTAAGCTGTGTACTCTGGGAACATGTGCACAGTGGCCTGCCACCGGGCTGGGGGTGGAGGATAGGTAGCTGCTACTGTGCTAAAAAGATGAAATTGACCAAAATTAACCACAATTCACAGAACAAGCCTCCCCCTGGAAGTTGCAAGCCATCAATAGACTTCAGCATTCTAAATAAGTAACAGTAGATAGATTCTGCCAGTATAATTGTTTTCTAGAAAGAGAAAAAGATCCTGTTGCTTCCTACTCTACCACCTTCTTAGAATCCTCTTCTGATCATTTTGTTTTACATTTATATCTGTGATTCATTTTGAGTTAGTTTTTACATAAGATAATGCCATTTAAGTTGAAGTTCTTTTTATTTTATTTTATTTATTTATTTATTTTTGAGACAGAGAGACACAGTTTCACTACGTTGCCCTCGGTAGAGTGCCAAGCTTTTAGGCTTAAGCAGTTCTCTTGCCTCAGCCTCCCAAGTAGCTGGGACTACAGGTGCCTGCCACAATGCCTGGCTAATTTTAGTAATCGCTTAAATCTTGTAGAAAACAAAAAATGGAGTACAAACTGTTGTTATAATAATACTAGGTCTTATGATTGCTTTTATTAAGGTCTTTATTTCTTCTTTGTTGTAGGTGTCATTGTTTAGCAGACCCAGGCTGGGTTCAAACCCACCAGCCTCAGTGTATGTGGCCAGCACCTTATCCACTGAGCTAAGAGCACTGAGCCAGAAGTTCATTTTTTGCCTGTGGATGTTCAGTCCCACAACTATTTATGGTCTCTTTTTCTGTTCCATTGATCTGTGTGTCCATCCCTTTGCCAAAATCACACTACTATTGTAGCTATAAAGTTAGTCTTAAAATCAGGTGGTATAGTACCTCCAACTTGTTTCTTATTTTTTGAAATTGGGTTAGCTATTCCAGTTCCTCTGCCCTTCCTTCCTTTCTTTTTTTTTTTTTTTTGTTTTTGAGACAGACTTTCACCCTGTTGCCCCAGCTCACAGCAACCTCAAACTCCTAGGCTCAAGCAATCCTCTTGCCTCAGCCTCCTGAGTAGCTGGGACTATAGGTGTGCACCACCATGCCCAGCTAATGTTTTTATTTTTACTAAAGAGGTGATCTTGCTGTTGCTCAGGCTGATCTTTAACTCCTGACCTCATGTAATCCACACACCTCAGCCTCCCAGAGGGCTAGGATTATAGGCATGAGCCACTGCACCTGGCCTTTTGCCTTTCATATAAATTTCAGAATTAGCTTGTCTATATCTATAAAAAAAAATCCTAGTGATATTTATTGGAAATGCATTAAATGTATACATCAATTTAGAGAATTACTATGTTAAGTCCTAATCCATGAACATAGGAGATCTATTTAAATGGGTTCTTTGGTTTCTTTAATTGGTGTTTTATAGTTTTTGGCACACAAATCCAATCAAAGTTTTGGTAGGTTTATACCTAATATTTCCAATTTTTTAGAGCTATTGTAATTTTTTAAAATCTTGGTTTGCAATTGTTCATTTGTCTGCAGAAATAATTGATTTTTGTGTTTTTGTTTTTTTTTTTGAGACAGAGCCTCAAGCTGTCACCCTGGATAGAGTCCTGTGGCATCACAGCTCACAGCAACTTCCAATTCCTGGGCTTAAGCGAGTCTCTTGCCTCCGCCTCCCAAGTAGCTGGGACTACAGGCATCCACCACAATGCCCGGCCATTTTTTGGTTGCAGCCATCATTGTTGTTGGGCGGGCCCGGACTGGATTCAAACCCGCCAACTCAGGTGTGCATGGCTGGTGCCTTAGCGTATTCAGCCACATTGTTTGTTTGTTTGTTTGTTTGTTTTAATTTTTGCATTGTCTCTTGTGATCTTACAGAAGTCACTTTAATTTTTTTTTTTTTTGTAGAGACAGAGTCTCACTTTATCGCCCTCGGTAGAGTGCCGTGGCAACACACAGCTCACAGCAACCTCCAACTCCTGGGCCCAGGCAATTCTCTTGCCTCAGCCTCCTGAGCAGCTGGGACTATGGGCACCCACCACAACGCCCGGCTATTTTTCTGTTTTGCAGTTCAGCGAGGCCAGGCTTAAACATGCCACCTTCGGTATATGGGGCTGGCGTCCTACTCGATGAGCCACAAGCGCCACCCAAGTCACTTTAAATTTAAGAGGCTTTAGGGGGTAAAAGTTCCTTGGAGTTTTTTTTGTTTTTGTTTTTAATGTAGAGAACATGTTGTCTGTGAGTAACAATAACTTAATTTTTTTCTTTCCAAACTTACATTTCATTTACTTCTTACATTGCCTTGTCTAGGACTTCCAGTATGATGTTGAATAGGAATAGGGAGAGTAGAAGTTCTTATCTTGTTTTCAATCTTAGGGTGAAAGATTCAGTCTTTCATTATTAAAATATGATGTTAGTTACCAGTTTGGGATAGTCATTTAGCTTTGTTACGTTGTCCCACTAGGATATATGCTTCATCAAAGCAGGCTTTCTTAGCCAGGCGTTGTGGCGGGCGCCTGTGGTCCCAGCTACTTGGGAGGCTGAGGCAAGAGAATCACTTGAGCCCAGGAGTTTGAGGTTGCTATGAAATATGATGCCATGGCGCTCAACCCCAGGGCAACTGAGTGAGACTCTGTCTCAAAAAGAAAAAAAAGAAAGTAAAGAAGAAAGCAGGCTTTCTCTGCCCTCAACTCAACTCCTAGTGCCTGGCATTTTGCCTAGCACATAGTATGCTCTCTATAAGAACTTGTGAGGGAAAAAATGAAGATTTCATGCTTTTCTATCCTGCTAACTTAGCCAGCCACAACCACTGTCTTGTATGCAGACAATAGAGGGACGTGGCTGAACATGCACAGACATTATGAAGACTATTAATAGAAGTACTCCATTAGATTCAACTAGGCATTGGCCCCATACTTTGAGTTGCAGGGCCCTAGTAGATCAGCTTTCTAGCAAGCCATACTGTGTCAAAGCATTTATCTATGAGAAATAGATGACTACAGTAAAATGATTATTTTAGATTAGAGAGCATTCCATTCCCAAAGGGAATTTAAACAAAAAGTTCTCAGTTGTATAAAACAGGGGCTTTCTGGTAGAGAATCCCACTGCTCTAAAATCTTAGGCCCACAGATGGGTGGGGTTGTTTCGCTAAATTTGTTTCAGCTGCTTATAGAAACAGACGTGGGAAGAAGAGGGCGGCTGCTTGCACATCAGCCCTGGCTCTGTATATCTGCCGGGCCAGGCTTTTATTTGGATTTTGTTTTACTCTGCGGGACTGGAGCGGTAGGCAGGCAGCAGGAGTGTCTTCACAGCCGCATGGCTTCTGAGCTGCAGTTTCCCACCTTTCTCTCTGAATGTTTCCTGCGCCCACTAAGCACCGGGCACTGTTCTGGGCCTTTGTCTACAATCACACCCTGACACCTTTGGGATCTGACTTTCTCCCATTCCAAGAAAAGGGGTGAGGGGAGAAGACAGGAAAAGGGGATTCAACCTGTTTGTTTTCTCTTGGGCACAAGTTTGGGTGCTAAGAAATTGGGCTATTGCCCCCAGCCCCCATCAAGACCCCCTCCTCAATCCCAATTACTCTACTACTTGAATTTTAGTACTTGTTAGATATGAAAACCAGGTCTTTTAAACCCTGTTTTTCTTCTCCTCAGCCTCCCCAAAGCACTGAACACACAGTCTCCTTGGTCCCTCAGTCCCTGATACCTAAACAATCTCGTCTCTCATCCCTACCACCACCACATAACTAGAAACAGGATTTGAAACTGCCATGTTGCTTTTTTTTAAACCTGTGTTTTGTCAAATTTGAGGTGCCTTATGGGGCATGGGTTAATTACCTCCCACAGATATAGGGAAAGCGAGGCACAGGAAGAGGAGGTGGTGGCAGGCAAGCTGCACCTACCTGTAACAGTAACTTAATTTTTGCTGTGAGCAGTGAGATGAATGTCTAGTCCTCGGCTGACACTCAGTGGTCCCCAGCTGAATTCAAGACTAGGAAAAGGCAGGGCTGGGTGTGTGGGGGCTTGCTGCTGGGCGGCTGTCACAGAGGGCAGACGAAGGAGGCACACGTGAGGAAGCTAAGAAATCTGCTAGGCTGGAGACTTGAGCAATTACATGAGGATGGGGAAGTACCATGCACCATGCCCGGCCCACAAAAACCCAGATGCCAGTTTGGTTCCTGAACTGGGTCACCAAGGAAAATGGGGAAAGTGGTATCTGTCTTGTCCACTCCCTAGCCCTGAGGTGAAAGAATAACAGGGGTGGTGGGAAGGAGGGTGGCCTGGGCCGGAAGCTAGAGGCCCAGTAGGAAGATCCTCCTCGGGGTTCTTGCTCTAAACAGTGCAGGGGGTGGGGTGGTCGTCATCTTTAGGATAGATCGAGGGTATTACACTTACTAATAAACTGTAAAGTGCTCATAAGTAAACTAAGGAGCTTGTGGAGAACTTTGGAAATGTTCTCCACTACTCCCTAGCAAGGCTGGGGGTGCAGCAGACCCCACGCTGGGGAGCTGTTCCTTTGAGGGGCGGGGAGAGCCCTGTCACTTCTTTAGCAGTTTCTCCCACCAACTGCACCCTCCACTGTGGGGAGACAGTGGGCCCCCAAACCAGGCCCTGCCCTTGTCTGACCAAAGGCAACCAGATCTGCTGCAGCTGCTGGGTAAGAGAATGAGCTCTCCCAGAGACCAGTGAAGCAGCTGGAGAAAGATTCCTGCCAGCCCGGGGGTGTAAATATTTATACAACATTGTGCGTGGGAAGAGGGAAGGCAGAGGGAGGTGGCAAGAATGAGGAGGCACTGACACAGACAGATTTAAGGAGGCTACGCTTTGGGCTCAGCTAGGCGTGAGGCAACTCAGGCTGGAAGAGGCAAGAGGCAAGAGGCTGCTGGGATCCCAATCCCTACCTGAATCCCTATATCAAAGATGCCAGATCCTTGCCCCCAGCTCTCCTGCCAGAGTTGAGGGCAGCAATTTAGAAGAAAGTTCATCATCCATCCTCTAATTGTTCCTCCGTTGAATATAGTTCTCTATATAGGGAAGGGGGCTCAGCCTTTAATCAGAGATGAACCAAATCCATAGGGCCGAGGAATAAGGGTCCGGGCATTCCTGGCCCTTGTGGTTTTAGGGTTTTAAAGGATGCTGGACCCCAAGTGTTGGATTCTAGAGCTGAAGGCTTAGAAAATATAAACAAAATATAAAGTGCAAGCAAAGATTTCTCTTAAGCCTTTATATAATCAACAGTACCTTCCTAATGTGGCAGGGAACACTGTGCATTGATGAAAAGGATGATGATGAACAGATGGAACCTGGAAAGAGGAGAACAAGGTATGCCTATGGAAATGGCCCTTGATAGCACTTGCCTGAACACATGGCCACTGTCACCACAGGGCCTGGGAACATACAGGACAGTACGATGGGTGTCTCCCTGGTGTTCTTGGGCCCTCGCCACTCTAGGATGCAGCTCGGCTCCAGGAACACAGACTCAGCTGGGCCCGCTGAGGACTCAGCCAGGGCCCAACAGCATCGATGCCTCAAGTTGGGAAGCACGCCTGAGCTGGTGGGGACAGCCAGATGGACTCCAATTGATTTGCCTCAGACAGCTGGGGAGCAGGACCCAGGATGCTTTTTCCCTCCCCCCACCATCCCAGACAAGGAGGGGTGCAGTTGCAACTTCTAGGGTTTCTCTGCTACCACGCCTATCAAGAAGTACCACCTGCCTCCATCAGTTCCAGGGCTGACCCTCAGGACCTCCCACAGGTGGGGTTTGTGTTATTCCCCAGTGGCCAAGAATCTTTAAGACACTCACAATTATCAGCCTCTTCTAGCATTCTCATTGCACTTTCACAATGCCCAATGGCCAAGGGGGGGGGGGGTCATTGGGAAGGAAGGACCTTCTACTGGAAAACTGCCTCTGTTTTCCCAGCTCCAGATGCCCAGGCCATGGAGCTAGGGTTAAAGGATACCCAAACTCTCCCAAGAGGCAAACTCCTATACTGCAGGCTTTTCACCCACAGAGATCTGCAAGGCCATATTCCCAGTGGGTGCACCTCTCCTGAGCTCAATTTCCTGGTTAAACTTGGTTAACCCCCCCACCCATAACCTATGGGACAGATTCCACTGCCTCCCTTAGCAGTGGGGCCCAGGCCCACACCCTGTGGAGGAAACACCATCTGCCCCCAACCCTCAAGCCCAGGCCTGGCAAACAACCTCAACCCTCACAGGGGGATAGTAGTACTGTCCCCATCCCTCTCCCCAGAAAGACACCAGGGCTGGGAGGCGAACCTTCAGGCACCCACGACCTCTTCTGCTGCTTTGACTCTGCCTGCCAGCTGTGGGCTCCTCTTTGCCAGCACTGCTTAACCAGATGAACAAGAATAAAAGCCTTGTGATTCAAGGAAAGCTTTGGGGGAAAGAACTGAAGCTAAAGGGGGAAAAATTTTTTTTAAAACTCTTAAGAAATTAGAGAGAAGGGAAATTCAAGAAACAGACAAAATAAATCATCTGGGAATCCAGATGTAAAACAAGGCAGACCAAAAAAAAAGAAAAAAATTTTTTTTTTTTTTGTAGAGACAGAGTCTCACTTTATCACCCTAGGTAGAGTGCCGTGGCGTCACACTGCTCACAGCAACCTCCAGCTCTTGGGCTTAAGCGATTCTCTTGCCTCAGCCTCCCGAGTAGCTGGGCCTACAGGCGC
>CAUYON010069350.1:0-12091 GCA_963573935.1 Arctocebus calabarensis | reverse complement strand
ATCAAGGGCATCCACATAGGATCAGAAGAGATTAAACTTTCACTCTTCACAGATGACATGATTGTATATCTGGAAAACACCAGGGATTCTACTATGAAACTTTTAGAAGTGATCAAGGAATATAGCAATGTCTCAGGCTACAAAATTAACACTCATAAATCTGTAGCCTTTATATATATCAATAATAGTCAAGCTGAAAAAACAGTCAAGGATTCTATCCCTTTCACAGTAATACCAAAGAAGATGAAATATTTGGGAGTTTATCTTACAAAGGATGTGAAAGATCTTTATAAAGAGAACTATGAAACTCTAAGAAAAGAAACAGCTGAAAATGTCAACAAATGGAAAAATGTACCATGCTCAAGGCTGGGAAGAATCAACATTGTTAAAATGTCCATATTGCCCAAAGCAATATACAATTTTAATGCAATTACTATTCAAGTTCCATTGTCATATTTTAAAGACCTCGAAAAAATAATACTTCATTTTATATGGAATCACAAAAAACCTTGAATAGCCAAGACATTACTTAGAAATAAAAATAGAGCAGAAGGAATCACGCTACCTGACCTGAGATTGTACTATAAGTTGATAGTGATCAAAACAGAATGGTACTGGCACAAAAACAGAGAGATAGAGGTATGGAACAGAATAGAGAACCAAGAGATGAACCCAGCTACTTACCGCTATTTGGTCTTTGACAAGCCAATTAAAAACATTCAGTGGGGAAAAGATTCCCTATTTAACAAATGGTGCTGGGTGAACTGGCTGGCGACCTGTAGAAGACTGAAACTGGACCCATAACTTTCACAATTAACCAAGATAGAGTCTCACTGGATCAAAGATTTAAACTTAAGACATGAAACTATAAAAATATTAGAAAGCACAGGGAAAACTCTCGAGGGAATTGGCCTCGGTGAATTCTTTATGAGGAGGACCCCCCAGGCGATTGAAGCAATATCAAAAATACACTACTGGGACCTGATCAAACTAAAAAGCTTCTACACTGCTAAGAACACAATAAGTGTAGCAGGCAGACAGCCCTCAGAATGGGAAAAAATATTTGCAGGTTATGCCTCCGACAAAGGTTTAATAACTAAAATACACAGAGAACTCAAATGTATTAGCAACAAAGGGACAAGTGATCCCATCTCAGGGTGGGCAAAGGACTTGAAGAGAAACTTCTCTAAAGAAGACAGGCACACGGCCTACAAGCGCATGTAAAAATGCTCACCATGCTTAACCATCAGAGAAATGCAAATCACAACTACTTTGGGATATCATCTAACTCCAGTAAGATTAGCCCACATAACCAAATCCCAAACCAGAGATGCTGGCATGTATGTGGAGAAAAGGGAACACTTCTACATTGCTAGTGGGAATGCAAACTAATATATTCCTTTTAGAAGGATGTTTGGAGAATACTTAGAGATCTAACAATAGACCTACCATTCAATCCTATAATTCCTTTACTAGGTATATATCCAGAAGACAAAAAATCACATCATAATAAAGATATTTGTACCAGAATGTTTATTGCAGCCCAATTCATAATTGTTAAGTTTGGGAAGAAGCCCAAGTGCCCATCAGCCCATGAATGGATTAATAAATGGTGGTATGTGTATACCATGGAATACTATGCAGCCTTAAAGAAAGATGGAGACTTTACCTCTTTTGTGTTCACATGGATGGAGCTGGAACATATTCTTGTTAGCAAAGTATCTCACCAATGGAAGAGAAAATATCCAATGTACTCAGCCCTACTATGAAGCTAATTTATAGCTTTCATATGAAGGCTAAATCTCAATTATAGCACAAGAATATGGGGAAAGGGGCAAGGAAAGGGTGGAGGGAGGGTGATTGGTGGGATCACACCTACAGTGCATCTTAGAAGGGTACAAGTGAAACTTATTAAATGCAGAATATAAATGTCTTCATATAGTGATTAAAAGGCCATGAAGGCTATGTTAAACAGTTTGATGAAAATATTTCAGATTGTATATGAAGTCAGCACGTTGTGCCCCATGATTGCACTAATGTACACAATTATGATTTAATACAAAAAAAAATGATTTGGGCTATATTTTTCCCTAGGCCTATATCCAACACACATCAGAATGTATGAGTTGGTTGAGGCTAAAGATTTCATGAAAATGAGAAAAAGATCAACCATATTTTTGTTAACTGGAGTAAACATTGTTTGCAGGAAGCTCTGTACAGCTCTAAGTAGATTTTGTGTTTTCTCCCTGCTGCTATAATTTGGATAGTTTCATGTGAGTCAGTTTCACACAGTTGGACTCCAGATTGTTTCAGGGAAAAATTCTTCTTTCTAGATCTTGCTGACCTAAATATGATCTAGTGACAACACCTAGCACATAAGAGTTATTCAAGAAGCACACAAATGTTTAACTGAGTGAAATCACATTTTTCTTTAAAATACACCTCCAAATCTAATACACGTTAAGGTTGCATTTATAAAATTACTAATCATCTGTTTTCCTTTTTCCCCTTGTATCTTTCATCATAACTTAAATTCACTTTAGTGTCCTTCTGCATATCTGAAGGCTCTGGTCCTTCAGATCCTGTCATCCTATTTTTCTTAACTTTTTTAATTTTTTTAATTTTAGATGAATATAAGGATACATAAAATTAGGTTACATTACCATATAACCCTACATTGTACCCATCAGGTGAGAATTTACTGAGCCTCCCCTAATCTTTCCCCTTTCTTGAATTTAATTGTGTTTTTCTCTCATGTGGGCCTGTAGTTGAACATCTAGTGGTTTCAACATAGTATTAAGTTGCTGGGATGCTTGTTTTTCCATTCTTGATATACTTTACTTAGATCTTGTCATCTTAAATCATCATAAAGAACATACACTTTAAAGATAGGAAATATGTCTTCTTTTTCTTTTTATAACCCATTCCTTTGGTAGGACTCTTCTCTTAGAAGATAATAAAACTGATTGGCAAAAGTTTCTTTCCTCATTCCAAGCATATATTTGCGTGGAGCATGCCTGTTCTTACATAAATCTACCTGTCGTGTTTGATTATTATGACAATAGGCACTGAACTCCCGCTGGACTAACTAGAAAAGTTTCCCTTAGATTTTCGGCTTTAGTACCAGAGAGAGTCTTTATGTACTACAAAACCTGGGAAATGTGGACATGAGCATTCCATATGACCAAGGATCCAGCCACAACAATGACTTGGTCTGAGAGAATAAAGCCAACACACAAAAAGGCAGATAATGGAAATGCAAACAAAGGGAATCTTTAGAGCCTTTAAATCCTAGCTATCATGCTTTCTAAGGTTCAGCTAAACATCTGACTTTCCTGCAAATGGTTTATTTCCTTCATTGCATAAATATTTAGTGAGCACTCACTGTGTGCAAGGTACTTTGCTAGTTATTAGAGATGTAACCTCAATCAAAATGGAGATGACCCTTACCCTCACAGGGTTAAGAACCATTAAGTCCACTTTCTGTCACATTTTCACTACATTTTGTTGAAATTAATTTGAATGGCACCCAAAAGGATTCTAACTTATGCTACATTATGAGTTAAACTTCTATAGACTCATTTGTAAAATCATCATCATAACATGTTATGACAAAATATACTTCCCAAACAACTTGGTTACCAGAAGATTTATGCCTAAACTGCTTCAAACTCTCTTGCAGAAAACTAGAACACCAACTTCTGATTTCCTCAAGACTTATCCAGTCTCAAAGTTTGCTTTTATTAACTCTCAAAAAAAAAATCTTGTATTTATATATAATGTGAAGTAATACGTAGTCTTGCTTCAAACAATACTATTTTATCCCCTATACTAACTATTCAGGAAGGTAATATGTTGAATTTTACCTCTTTTTCCTTTTCTGGAATCTTTTAAGATAAAACATAAACTCTGTGATGACAGGTAGCATTAGATCACATCTCTAAGGCCCTCCTAGTTAGGAGATGGTACAAATGATGATGGTGATGTCTATATTAATGTACTGTAATGTTAGACAAGGAAAACTGGTTCATGTTCCACTATATAACTTTTCCAAACTCAAATACAAATTAAAATTACACCAAAATCCTCTCACCTCTAGGATAAAATTTCACCCTACCTTGGCATAAAATCTTTCTGCCTAATCATTGCCTTTTTTTCTGGCCTCTTATCGTTCCATTCCACCTTCTCCATCCATTCTCCACCCATCACTTGTCAGCTTTGCCTTGGCCATATAGAGCCTACCAGTTTGCACAAACTTGCAGTACTTAACTTTTCACATTCAAGCAAATTGATAGCCATTACCTCTGCTTGCAATAACATCCCTCCATTCTTAAAGGGCAGGAATGCTTTCATTCAAATGTCCCTCTTCCAGCTCAGTGCCTGTGGCTCAACGGGCTAAGGCACCAGCCATGTACACCTGAGCTGGCGGTTTCGAATCTAGCCCAGGCCCGCCAAACAACAATGATGGCTGCAACCAAAAAATGGCCGGGCGTTGTGGTGGACACCTGTAGTCCCAGCTACTTGAGAGGTGGAGGCAGGAGACTCGCTTGAGCCAAGGAATTGGAGGTTACTGTGAGCTGTGATGCCACAGCACTCTACCCAGGGTGACAGCTTGAGACTCTGTCTTAAAAAAAAAAAAGTCCCTCTTCCTGTGAAACTTTCCATAAGCATTCCACTGGGACATCACAAAGAATTAATCCATCCTATTCAAGCATCATTAGACTTTGTTCACAATTCTCACAGAAATTATTCCACTATATTTTCTCTTGTCCTCCCTGCTAGGCTGGCATGGCATAAGGTCAAGAACTATATTTCATTAATCTCTGTACCACCATTGTCTAATCCAACGTCAGGTACATTGATAACCACTAATTAGAAGGAAAAAACCTGAAGGATTCTAGGTATGATTCCAGATAAGATAATGTCTGGTGACTTGTACTATTCTGGATGACAAGGGACAAACTAAAATTTTACCAATTGAAATAAGAGACTTGGCATATAACAGACTGTCTCCACTGGCTGAGATGGAAATAGGGTCATTTTTCTGTCTGGTCTAGAACCATAACCATGAGACCTGGAAGGGATTTCTATGGTCTTCAAAAAGGTAGCACCTTACAGGAATTAAAAATATATACTTTTCAGTAAGATAGTTTAAGTCAATCCTAGTGCTACCAAGAAATAATCTCATGATCTTGGGCAAGTGATTTAAGAGTTTATGCTCATTTCCCTCATTTATATAATGGAAATAATACTGGTATCTGTCACAGGGTGTTTAAAGAAGACTAATGAAATAATACATGTATCGTGTTTAACATAGTACCTGACACTTGGCAAGTATTTAATAGATATTAATGGTCATCATCAACTTCAGCAGCACATATTCCTCAAAGAGGACAAACTTTCATTTTACAAGTGAATAAATTATATTTTAGAAGAGGTTTTCTCAGCGTTTGTGCTAATACATTACAATCACTTAAAAATGCAATAAATAATTTCTTTTTAATGACAAGTATTAGATTGCTGATAGCTAACTTTTTATTTATACAAAAATATTTTCATGCACCTGTAGTCCCAGCTACTTGGGAGGCTGAGGCAAGAGAATCACTTAAGCCTAAGAGTTTGAAATTGCTGTGAGCTATAACACCACAGCACTCTACCCAGGGTGACATTGTGAGACACTGTCTAAAAAAAAAAAAAAAAAACATTCATATGGCTCAACTTCATACTAGTTCTGAGATGATTCATTTTTTTAAATATAAATTAGTACATTAATACATTAGTAAATTAAGAATGAAATCTATAATTATATCATTCTCTCATTCTTAGATATCTTATAATGGTATTTCTCCACCTTGGGCGCCAAATACCAGAATTTATAAAGCTCTCAAGGTGATCCCAAGGTGGAGATTTCTTATATTTCTTTATGGTTAAGAGAGCCACTGTTTTCTGCTTCCTTGCATGAGAGGAAAATGAGGGCAGTCAAATGGCCTTTTGGGAGGCATTATTGATTGAGCTACATTGTCCACAATCCTGAGAACCCATTTGAATCACAGGGGGAGGGCTTAAGCAAATTCCAGGCCCCAACCCAGATCATACAAATCCTATTGACAATGAAGTATTAAGTTTGTCAACTAGCTCACTTCTAAAGCAAATAAAAACATTTTTTTTCTCTCTTTTTGCCAATGATACTAAGGTAAGGGTAATAGTGTGCTGACTTGACTAATAAGTTTATTTCACGGTTTTTGTACATTTGAAAGGTCTTTTTCATGTATCTTTAAGTCTGTTGGAAACAATTGGATGAGGCATGTTCAAAATAGCCAGAAAGGCAAACTTGCAACTACATAGCAGAAAGTTTTTTTTACTTCTCTGCACAAGTAAGAACTTATCATAAAAGGGCTACATGATGTTAAGACCTATCCTATAAGTGCCCGGTGAAAAATATTTCTGTGAGGAGGCTGAAGAAATATAACCTTATGAGATTTATATGATTATTGATATGGTTATTATCCTTTAAAATTCTAATTTATTCACAATCTGTTTCAGCATCTATTTAAACAAAATTGTTCCTCTTGAACCCTCAATAAATCTCGTATCTTTTGCTATTACACAGCAGTTTAAAAATCTGGTGTGCAGTTTTTTGTTTTTTGCTATTGTTTAAATTGGGTTTAAGAAAAAATGTGTATGTAAAACAATTGTAAAAGTTTTTCAGAGGTCAAACCTTATCACAATCAAAGCTTACACCTCTTGAGAACTAACCAAGCCTTCATGAACTCATCAAACAGACACTGGCTTTTAATATTGACAACTATGCAAAATACTATGAAGGCAAGCACCTAGGGGCAGGTGGTTTTCTGTTTTCTTATTGTAATACAATACTTTTCTCCGTCCCTTTTATAGTTCTAAAACATCCCTTAATTTAAGCTCAGAGGAAGGGAATGAGTTGGAAGAGGAAAGGCAGTGGATTCTGGCTACCAATACTTTTAGACAGCAGCAATTAATTTCCTTCATAGTTATTCCATATTCTGATTCAGTCAGAATATTGCTATAAGACTTGTTATTGATCCAATAGGCACCCAATATTAACATTGGAATGAAGAAAACAAATGTAATTTATTTGTCTACTAGCCTAACTGATAGCCTAGTGATTATCTGGGTGATTTACTTATTTTCAGGAGTCTTTAAACTACATGATTCTAACCATTTGACCAAAATTCACTGTAGGCATTAGAAGATAATCTATGACTTTTTTGGCAGGAAAGGGATGTAGCAAAGTAGTTCCCCAGATCTATGAGTTGGCCAACTATGCATACTCTGTTTACCCATAGTAAGAAATGACCTGCTTTAATACTTTTCCTTGGCTTGAGCATTAGGAATCAATAAGCACCTGGTCAGGAAAACACTAAAGGTATAGGGGCTGGGATTGAAATGCCTGATACCAGGCAATTCAAAAATAGTCAAAGCCAATAGTGTCTTGGTTTTCTAATTCTAATGTAATTTTCATTCCCACTGTTTTCTGATTTAAATGTTCCTTTAAAACTAAAATGTACTTCCCTCTCTTTGCACGGTAATAACTAGAGTTTTATTTTCAGTCAGCCAAAGCTATCCACTTTCATACCACTGACCATCCTCTACATAGTGACACTTTAATTAGTGAAGTTCAATTTCTTTTTAAGAACTAAAAGTGAAATGTGTACATAAGTCCAATAAATAAAAGAAAACCAGTATTTTTTTATAATTTTATTAAGTCTTAATTGTGTACATTAGTGCAATCATGGGTCACAATGTGCTGACTTCATATACAATCTGAAATATTTTGGTCGAACTGTTAAACACAGCCTTCATGGCATTTTCTCAATCACTATACAAAGACATTGATATTCTACATTTAATACGTTTCACCAGTACCCCCCTAAGATGCACCATAGGTGTGATCCCACCAATTACCTTCCCACACCCATCCTCCCCCCTCCCCTCTCCTCCATTTCCCTTTTCCCTGTATTCTTGTGCTATAATTGGGTTTTAGCCTTCATACGAAAGCTATAAATTAGTTTCATATTAGGGCTGAGTACATTGGATACTTGTTCTTCCATTCTTGAGATACTTTGCTAAGAAAAATATGTTCCAGCTCCATCCTTGTAAACACAAAAGAGGTAAAGTCTCCATCTTTCTTTAAGGCTGCATAATATTCCATGGTATACATGTACCACAATTTATTAATTCATTCGTGGGTCAATGGGCATTTGGGCTTCTTCCACGACTTAGCAATTATGAATTGGGCTGCAATAAACATTCTAGTACAGATATCTTTATTACGATGTGATTTTTGGTCTTCTGGATATATACCTAATAAAGGAATTATAGGATCAAATGGCAGATCTATTTTTAGATCTCTAAGTAGTCTCCAAACATCCTTTTTCTGCATCGAGAGAAACATATGGTCTTTGTTTTTTGTTTATGTGATGAATTACATTCATGGATTTATGTATATTCAACCAGCCTTGAGATCCTGGGATAAAACCCACTTGGTTGTGATGTATAATTTATTTGATGTGTTGCTGGATCCTGTTTGTTAGGATCTTGTTGAATATTTTTGCATCAATATTCATTAGTGATATTGGTTTGCAGTTTTCTTTTCTTGTTGGATCTTTTCCTGGTTTAGGGATCAAGGTGATATTCACTTCATAGAATGTGTTGGGTAGTATTCCATCTTTTTCTATATTTTGGAAAAGGTTGAATAATATAGGTACTCGTTCCTCCTTAAAGGTTTGGTAGAATTCTGACATGAAGCCATCTGATCCTGGGCTTTTCTTTTTAGGGAGATTTTGTATAGTTCATGCTATTTCAGAACTTCATATTGGCCTGTTCAACATTTCCACTTCATTCTGGATAAGTCTAGGAAGTTGGCATGGTTCCAAATATTGGTCAGATTTTCATGTTTCTGAGAGTAAAGTTTCTTGTAATATTCGTTAAGAATTTTTTGAATTTCTGAGGGGTCTGTTGTTATTTCGTCTTTACCATTTCTGATCGATGAAATTAGAGATTTTACTCCTTTTTTCCTAATTAGAGTAGTCAAAGGTTTCTCTATTTTATTGACCTTTTCCAAGAACCAACTTTTTGATTTATTGATCTGTTGTATACACATAGGATCCTCACTTGTGTCCGACAAATTGTTCCTTGGGGGAGTTGACCTAGTCTGGTTGTTCATGTTTCCACAGCTTTTCTGTTGATTCCACCCCACGATTAATTTTACACCGTTTGGCAGGATGAGTAGATAAGGACAATTTGGGCTGGGAGTTCTAGAAGTAGTGATTGACCAGTCCTTTGCTTGAAAGCTTGGACTGGTGTCTGTACCTTTTCCCCTAGAGTTTTGCCAAGGACTCGTAGAGTGCTACTGCTTGCAAAACTGGGGACCTTCTTGGTGTGGTGGGGTTAAGTGGCTCTGTCTTATTTTCAGTTGGTCTTTGTCTTAACCTAGAGAAACTGTTAACTCTGGATTGAAATCTGAGCTTTTTGTTTCTGTCCTCGGGGTCTCAGGTTGCCCCAGCAGGGTTGATGTGCATTCTTCAACCTTTTCTTTTGGCTCAGATCCAAACCATCAGCTTTCTTGCTGAGTTTCTGTCCTTTAACTCTCCTTCTAGACAGGAACCTCTGAGGAAAGCTGGCTACAAAGCGCCATCTTCAAGAAAACCAGTATTTTAAAAGATCAAGCAGGAAAACAGAGCATCTCTTTGTGACTTCTGTAAATTGAACCAACCTCACACCCACTAGACAGTACCAGGAGTACATAAAACTTTTTGCCTTTCATTCCCCAAGTTTGTCCACATTATTAATAGTTCCCATCCCTGTTTCACTACTTCTCATTCTTAACTTTCTTAGCCCCTCAGTTCCTTCAATAGTCCCAACACACTCACACTCTACACTGTGTGTTTGCTTATAATTCTCAGAGCTAGACTTCCACTCAACTCATTCCATTGACCATCCAGTTGGGGTTCATCCCTGGGACTCAGAGGACACAACTTTTATCTTCTGTAGAACCCTCAGTATTGTCACAGAAAAAGAGTGTTTCCCAGTCCCAGGTGACACAGTTTGAATTACCTTACCCCACGCACTCAAGGTAGAGGTGTTGACAGTTGGCTATCATAACTTATAATGGGCCACCAAGTGCAGAAATCAGGATATCTTAGAAAGAAAAAATAAGAACTTAGGAAAGGAAAAAATAATTAACACATACTATTTAACACTGCTAAGCCCATAATAACAGGTCTGCAAATAAAAAGAACATTAAGAATCTGGAGAGGTTTCAGAGACCCATAGATATTTTAATGTTTTTTTAACATTTTCTGAATCTGTTTTGCAGTTTAAAAACAATCTTATTATTAACATATCTAATATTTTTATTCCTTAATTTTCATAAACTTTCCTGACCAAAATTATTAAAAGCAATTTTGGAACTCTTTTTCTGGCATGGCCATCAGAACTGTCATAGTGGAAGATCCAACAACTAAGTTCATGAACTCATCTTAGAAAAAGTGCTTTGAAGGGTGGACTAGGCACTGATGTCAGTGCATAGCTTCCCAAGGCGAGTGCTATTAAGGAGACCATAGAGATCTTCAGCCATGAGGTATGTGGTCCATTTCTAGGATGAGTTCACAAACTTCATTGGATGACTTCATATTCTGTCAACTACTGAGAGAGATGTGTTAAAATCATAAGTTAGAACAAGAACTTCTGATAGTAGATTTGACAATTTCTCTTTACAGTTTTGTCTCATGTGTATGTGATGGAGGAAGGCAGGGCTTTGTTTTTGAATTCATAGCTTTCAGCAATTAAAATTCCAAATACTTGAAAATTTATTATTAAGTAGTGATCTTTTCTGTCTCTAGCAGTGAGTTATTTGAGCTATTTCTTAAAGTTTAATTGGTGTGATATTAATATAGCTACTTTGTTTTATGTTATTAGCCTCATATCACTTTTTCAACCTTTTACTTCCAACTATTTATTTCCTTATGTTTCAGATCCATCTTGCAGAGAGAAGCTGTAACTGGATGCTTTTATATAATTTGAAATATCTACTTTGCAACTATAAAAATTAATCAAGGTATAATTATTATTATATTATTTTAGCCTTTCCAATCCACATTTTTTCACTTTGTTGTTAAGATATTTCAATATGCTATGCATTAATTTTTCTTGTTTTTAAAACTTCTCAAAAAACCAACTTATTCTTTAGTCATCTCTGTTGTGTCTTTGTTTTCTATTTCCTTGAATCTTTTTTGCTCTTACTACTGATATTTCCATCCTACTTTAATTATTTTTTAAGATCTTAAGTTGTATACTTTGCTTAATTAATGTCAACTTTTCTTTTTCTCTAAGATAGGCATCTAAAATTTTTTTTTCAAAACATTGTTTTTAATGTTTCCCCTACATTTTACTGAAGTAGTTTTGTTACCTTTTAATTCTTGGCATTTATTTTTAATATCCATTATGATTTCTTCTTCATATATGCGTAATTTACAAACTGTTATTTTCATTTCCACACATTAAGCACATGTTTTATTCATCTTTCTATATTTAAGCTCTGACTTTATTGAACTGGAGGCAAAAATTTTTATTAGAACAATAATTATTTTGATGGCAACTGGCTTCATTGCCTAGTACACAATCAATTTTAATAAACATCCCATTTACAAAAGCTTCAACAAATTATATTCTGTTGTTACATAGAGAATTCTGAATATGTCCACTAATTTGAGTTTGTACCTGTCTATTCTAACCCTGTAAAATGGTTCCTTTTCTTGGCTTTTTTTTCTATAAATAATGGGGGAAAATATATTAGAATCTCTCACTGTCATGATGGTGGCTTTTGTCAGTTCATATATATTTTGAGCTTTTATTATTTGCATGCATATTAGAATTGTTATATTTTCTTGATGAAAGCAAACCCTCTTATTGTGCTCTGACCTCTTGTATGCAGTAGGCTTTTTGCCTTAAAATCCTTTTTTCTAATATTACTATATCCATAGCAGGTTTATCTCATTAGTAATTACCATTAAATCTTTTTCAATTCTTTTACTTTCAACCTTTATTATAC
>CAUYON010069349.1:0-73174 GCA_963573935.1 Arctocebus calabarensis | reverse complement strand
TATTCGCCCAGGCCGATTCCTTCAAGAGTCTTCCCTGTACTTTCTTCTAGTATTTTGTACACCATAGAATACTATGCAGCCTTAAAGAAAGATGGAGACTTTACCTCTTTCATGTTTACATGGATGGAGCTGGAACATATTCTTCTTAGCAAAGTATCTCAAGAATGGAAGAAAAAACATCCAATGTGCTCAGTCCTACTATGTAACTAAATTATAGCTTTCATATGAAACCTATAACCCAATTATAGCCCAAGAATATGGGGAAAGGGGCAAGGAAGGGAGGGTAAGTGGTGGGTCCACACCTACAGTGCATCTTAGAAGGGTACAGGTGAAACTTACTAAATGCAGAATATGAATGTCTTCATATAGTGATTAAGGAAACGCCATGAAGGCTATGTTAAACAGTTCAATGAAAATATTTCAAATTGTATATAAAACCAGCACATTGTACCCCATGATTGCATTAATGTACACATCTATGATTTAATTAAAAAAAAAAAGATACAAATGCTCTAGGGAGGTGTCTGAGATGGTTGAAAACCCAGACGACTAAAGGAGAAGGTGAGAGTCTGTCCTCTAACTTGTCTCCTGCCAGCTTCTGTCCTGAATGTATCTTATCGCTCTTTTCCTAACTGTCCACAGTGATTCATAAAGGTTATGCTTCCAAAAATAATTTTTAAAGGATAGCACAGAGCTCAAGTAATTGTTTTTAACGTTACATATATATTTTAAGCATGATTTTTATATTTTTATCCAGTCTTGTAAAACTTATTACAATATTCATTTATACTTAATTTTGTGTCTAAATAATCTCAGTGCTCACCACTAGTGTTTTATACCAATTTCCCTACTCTTGATCTCTTAAGATTGAGTCAGCAATTCTTCAAACAGTACTTTTTATAAGAACGTATTGGATTGACTCAGCACCTGTGGCTCAGCGGACTAAGGTTCCGGCCACGTACACCTAGGCTGACAGGTTCGAATCCAGCCCGGGCCCGCCAAAACAACAATGACGGCTACAACCAAAAAATGGCCAGGCGTTGTGGCGGGCACCTGTGGTCCCAGCTACTTGGGAGGTAGAGGCAGGAGACTCGCTTGAGCCCAGGAATTGGAGGTTGCTGTGAGCTGTGATGCCACAGCACTCTATCCAGGGTGACAGCTTGAGGCTCTGTCTCAAAAAAAAAAAAGAACATATTGGATTTATTGCCAAGATGTCCTCAATTTTTTGCCCTCTGCCTGTATCCATGTCCCTGCGATATGATTTTGCATCTCCTGCCATTGAGAGATACAGTCTATTTCCCTATTTCTGCAGCTTTGTGACTTTCTCTCACCAAATCAAGATGGTGGCAGTGATGCTGCACCCAAGTCTGAGCTGTATCTTATCGTCTGTGTATTTATTCTTGGAACCCTCAAACCACCAATTGAATAAGCTTGGGGTAAGCCGCTGAGTGATAACACATCTGTGGCTCCCTCAGTAGATCCAAGCCCAGCCAAGATCACCTGAGCCAAGCCCAGCTCCACTGAACTGCCCACCTGAGCTGTAGAGTTAAAAGCAACGACAAATGGTGGAAACCTTAAGCAGTTAAATGGGAGGGTGCTTTATTAACCAGCCATCACTAGTTGATGTGAAAGATAAATAACAATCTATTATTTTTCTAAGACTTTATATACTAAATTTTTCTTAACTTTTTTCTGACACCAGGGATTCATCATATGAAGGGATTGCTATTCCTCTGAATTTTAAGAATGATGCAATATTTCTTATATTCCAAACTAATTTTACATGTTGAGCAACACCCCAGCTGTTGTTGAGGTCTGTTCTTGTTTTTCAGTTTACTCCTTGTGGAATAAGAAAAGATCTAGTCCCAGCATTTGCCAACACACAGGAACTGGGGCTTAGCTTTCACACAGCTCATTACGGTTGGAGGGCATATTGATGTACTTGGCATCTAACTCCATTTCTAAGTTTGGAAATAGTTCCTCTGTTATGGCTGTCTGGATTTCAGTGAAATTATTAATTAACCTCTCTTTCTACTCTTTGATTGTCTCATATTATGAAAGATTAGATCTATTCTTGCTTTTGCCCCCACCAGTAGCCTTTTCATCTATTGGAACCATATAGCAAATAATGCAAAACTGTTCCTTACCTTTCTTGCCCAAATCCTAGCTTCTTTTTCTTTTGTTTGGGGGAGGTTTCAATATCCAAATGAATGTTTAAAAAGGGTATACTAATGAGGAAGGTGGAAATAGGGAGGGGGTGACAGTGCTCAGATAGAATTACAAGCACCCCGATAAGAAGATGGTCAGTGAGAAAGGGATGAGGATGGGTCTGGGTCGGTCAGTTATGTTTCAGGTGACAAAATAGATGTCAGCAATCATTTCAGCTCTATTTGTCTTAGATAATAGTAAATAATCTCAGAACCTAGCAACGGATAAGCTGCAGCTTAGTTTTCAAGGCATTCTGGTCTTTGTACGTGCGGGGGGCGGGAGGGAACAGTGGTTTCCAGGGTGAGAGAGTGTCACCTTTATGTCAAACACTGGAAGGTGGGGTAAAGTCTAGGAATTTTCGACATGTACATTTCAGCCCAGAAGTTTCTACCCGACATTGTTTCCTCAAACTTCACTTTTGTTATCCATACAGATCTGTATAAACCTGCTAAGGAACGGCTGAGCTTAGCCAATATCTAAAACCTCTTGAAGTTGACAATTATTTACTCTACCCAAATGGAAAAATACAGATAAATTGAACCTTAACTGGTATCAGATGGAAGATAATGAAAAGAGATTTACTATGTTGCATGCATCAGTTATTTATTTATTTTTGAGTCACTGAAATTGCTCATATTTTATGAAGAATACTAATTACTGTTAGGAGAGCATTTCTGTTCCACTTGGGCTTACAAGCATTAGCAGAAATCCAAGTCTGTTACAAGTCAGTGAGACGAGATATTACTTCTGAAATATCACCAGATGTACTTTTCACTTTCAGAAAATCTTATTCCACACATGGAAGGTGAAGCTCAAGTAGAAGGACAAATACAGCCAGGGACAACACAGAAATTGTCAATACTGACTCTCAGAGCAACATTTCTCTCTTTTTTTTCTTTAACAGTACTTCATTTCATATGGAAACAGAAAAAACTCTGAATAGCCAATATAATTCCTAGAAATGAAAACAAATCTGGAGGCATCATGTTACCTGAATTCAGGTTATACTACAAGTCTATAGTGATCAAAACAGCATGGTACTGGCACAAAAACAGAGACATATTCTGTGGAATAGAATGAAGACCTTAGAGATGAAACCAGCCACATAGAGTCATTTGATCTCTGATGAGCCTAACAAAATCATGCACTGGAGAAAAGAATCCTTATTTAACAAATGGTGCTGGGAAAACTGGTTAGCCACATGCAGAAGACTGAAAACTGGACCCACACCTCTCACCATTGACAAAAATTGATTTTCAATGGATAAAAGATTTAAATTTAATACACAAAACACTTAGACACAAAACACATGAAGAGAGTGTGAGGGAAGCACTTGAAAAAATTGGTCTGGGTAAAGACTTTATAAGGAAGATTCCCACCTGGCAATTGCAGCAACACCAAAAATAAATAACTGGGATTTGATCAGACTGAACAGCTTCTGCATTGATAAGAGTACCACAACCAAAGCAAACAGACAGCCTTTGGAATGGGAGATTTTTACTTGTTATGAATCTGACAAAGGCCTGATAACTGGAATTTACAGAGAACTCAATCAAAAAGAGAAAAGCAAACAACCCCATTTGTATGTGGGCAAGAGACTTGAACAGAAACTTCTCTGACGATGACAGGCAAATGGCCAACAAACACATCCAAACAGACTTTCTAAAAGAGCAGAAGTGAGCAAGGTAAAGAGAGCTAAATGTTGGAGAGCAAAGAGTTCTCTGAATCAAACAGTGTCTCTTTAAATGTCAGGGATAATCCTTGGCTACGGATTTTCCTCTTTTGCCTAAACTGGCTGTCTTTCTGTCAGAGGTAGCAAAAAGAATCCTTACAATAATATTCATTCTTAAAATGTGTTAAAACCTAGTCTCAATAGTCAAATGTGCAATACTAGAGCCTGCCTGTAAAATCATTGAACAGATCTCTGGCTTTGAAATCAAGAATCCCTACTTTCATATTCACCTATAACCGATTTGCCAATGTAAGCTTGAACAATTCGTCATTTTGCTACTTTCATTTGAATGGATTTCACCTAAAACTCTATCTTTTCTTCCTTCCTTCCTTCCTTCCTTCCTTCCTTCCTTCCTTCCTTCCTTCCTTCCTTCCTTTCTCTCTCTCTCTCTCTCTCTCTCTCTCTCTCTCTCTCTCTTTCTTTTTTTCTTTTTGTAGAGATAGAGTCTCTCTCTATCACCCTCCATAGAGTGCTGTGGCGTCACAGCTCACAGCAACCTCCAGCTCTTGGGCTTAGGCAATTCTCTTGCCTCAGCCTCCCAAGTAGCTGGGACTACAGGTGCCCACCACAACGCCCAGCTATTTTTTTGTTGCAGTTTGGCCAGGGCAGGGTTTGAACCCACCACCCTTGGTATATGGGGCCAGCTCTTCTCACCGAGCCAGGGGCGCCACTCAAACTCTATCTTTTCTTCAACGCCTTTCCTGGCTTTGAATGGAAGCACAATCTGTGCAACTTCTCTCATTCATTTGATCCAGCAATTCCATGGCAGGGTGCATGCCCAAAGGAAAAAAGCTCATTTTATAAAAAGGACCTGCACTCAAATGTTTACAGCAGCACAACGCATAATCTCAAAGACATGGAAACAACCCAAGTGCCCACTAATATGAGTGTGGATTAATTAAACATGGTATATGTACACTGTGGAATACTACTCAGCCATAAAAAATGGCAATTAAGATGGAACTAGAAACCATTCTTCTAAGTGAAACTTCACAGGAAGTTTCCATAAGTGCCCATGTGGAAGTAAATCTCAATGAAAATCAAGCTGGGAAAAGGAGGGTAAAGTTACAGTATTGTATATTGGGCACAGTGCTCACTAACTGGATGAAGGGCACACTTACAGCTTTGACACTATCTATATAAAAAACAAAGTATGTAAACAAAACTTGTGTACCCCTAATATTCTAAAGTTTAAAACATATGTTTGAAAACAAACAAAACACACACACAAAAGTATAGCTTCAATCCTAATTCTTCATCAATATGATTGCTTTCTATTTTTATTTTTTTCCTTATTTTTTTATTATATCATGGTTGTGTACATAAATGTAATCGTGGGGTACCATGTGTTGGTTTTATATACAATATGAGATATTTTCATCGAATGGGTTGACATCGCTTTCATGGCATTTTCTTAGTTACTGTGTACAGACATTTATATTCTACATTTAGTAGGTTTCACCTGTACCCTGCTAAGATGCCCTGTAAATGTGGACACATCAATTACTCATTACCCTCCCTCCACCCACCCTCCCTCCTCCCCTCCCCTCCCTTGTCCCTTTCCCCAATTCTTGTGTTGTAATTGGGTTATTGCTTTCATATGAGAGTTATAAATTAGTTTCATAGTAGAGCTGATTACTTTCAATGCACTTGAAAATCAGCATATATTACTCCCACCTCTTCTACTGATTTAATTTTGGCGTAATATTTCTTACCTGCTTGAAGAGTTGCTCTGAGTTTGACCACATTGGCAACAGTGCTTCTCCATAATGATGCCTCCAGGGTTAGGAATTAGGTCTGTTTATCTTGTCCTAAAAGTCCCTTGTCGGGCACCACATGAATTTGTCATTGTGTCCCATCTTGGTGTCCACATTTTTTTTTTTTTTTTTTTGCAGTTATTGGCCAAGGCCAGTCGTGAACCCACCACGCCCAGCATATGGAGCCAGCACCCTAGTCCTTTGAGCCACAGGCGCCACCTGGTGTCCACATTTATTTAACAGGTCTTCCACTTGGTAGTCTCAGCTGTTTGTTAGCTGTTCATTTGCAATATGGATTCTCTTTGACTCATAAGCATCTGTGCAAAAGAAGTATATGTTTTGTTCTAAAGACCTCCTTTCACTACCATCCTCATTAATAAATATGTATTTGCCTGAGTTTTACGATGTGTGCAGTGCTCTGTAAAGGGAATTTCACAGGCAAGTTCATGTCTAGTCATGTATTCACTCAAAAAACGTTTATTTAGTTCAACAGGATAAAGATAAAGAAAAGACTCTTTCTCTTGGGATTTCACAGCCTAGAGAAGAAGACAAAATTGGTGTTTATAACAAAGAGTATCAAGGCTTATAATGTCTGAGTAAGAAAATATTGAAACTGAACTTTTACATTCTCGAGCCTTTGGCAATGTGATATTATAAAGCTACTGGGATAACTGTAGAGTGTTGTAGATCATTATAATTGTTGGAAAATACTTAGAACTGGTGAGGAGTTGACATTTCTGGCATCTGATCCAGATTTCAACTCTGAATCATACAACCTTTTAGCTTCCCTTTTCTCTGTAGAAGGAGAATGATACACAAAATGGCCTCCAACATTCTCTCTGGCTGTCCCATGCCACAAATCCATGATTCTAAAGGCTTTAGAAGAAATGCTTCTGCATCTAGTTCAAACTGCAACCTCTCTATAATGTACTTCCAAACACACAGCCTTGATGCTCTCATAGCTGCCATCTTATCTGGCTGGGTTAACAACCTCTTTCGATGAACTGTGTGCATGGGAATTACAGGTTGGACACATCACCGGTGATGGCATCGCATCTTTGTGAATGAGACCAATACCATCCGGCCTTGAGTGTGTTTGGAAACACCCCCAACCTTGGGGGAGGGCTCTCCTGGCAACAAGTATTGAGTCAGATTCTCTCTCTGATTGGAGTTCTTTGTTGAGGAAAGGGTTTGGGCTTGGGGCAGGCTGTAGCTGGTGGGCATCACGTATCCGACAGGATGTCCTGGACACTCCTCTGTGGGCACATGCTGCCCCAGCGTCACTCATGCTCTGTTCATCTGAGGGGTGCATTGTGTATGCCTCAGGTTTCTTCACCATGCATTTTGCAGGGAAAAGACCCCCCTTATATAGAAGTTTCCCACTGCTAACTAATATGTATTGGCTTCAAACAGAGGCCTTTTCATAAAGAAGAAACTTCTCAGGCTTTGAGGAGTTACAGACAAGCATCCAAATTCTTTGTGTGGAACCTACAAGTTTAGGCTGGGTGGGCCATTTGGGAAGGAGAGAGGAAACCAGAATATCTAGACAACCGAAGATTTCTCCTTATTCCTAAATTAGTACCAGAATTCTACTTAATTAGGTACATGGATCGCATTTTTATGTTGCAATGTTGTTTATTTGACACAGCAAAAATCCATTAAGTGGGGAAATTTACCTGGGCATGGTATTAAATGCTGTGCATGCAGTAACTTGTGATTCTTATGATAACCCCCAGGGTTAGAAATAATTTCCCTCTTATTTTAGACAGAAGACAGCAGAAATTTAAGGAGGCTTAGTCAGGAACATCTGTAAAGTCTTACAGTTGCAGGTTGTGGAAGTGAAGTTTGAAATCAAGTCTGCCTCTCTCCAAATCCATCTTCCTGAGCACCACAGCACACTGTCTCTCACGCCAGAGGCTTTGGAGTCAGCTCACACGAGTTTTTGTTTCTAGCTCCACCAACTACCAGCTGGCTGGTACTGGACAAGTGTCCTAAGTTCTCTGTACCTCAGTTTCCTTGTCTACAAATTGGAAAATAATGAAATGTAACTCACATCATTGATAAGAAGTAAATTAAAGCCTCATAAATATTAAATGTTGAACAAATGGACACTGTTTTAACTTTTATTCTTTCAGAAAGCACTTGCTGAGTGAATGAGAGGCAAGTGAGCAGGGAAGATGAAGATAAGTGGGAAACCTGTGTAGTCAAGGACCATATCGGCTCGTGGAGAAGGAAACCACCTAATCAAAGAATTCAACACAAGGCAGGCAATGGAAGAGAGAGAAAGAGAGAGGAAAAGGGAGACAAAGAAAGCTAGAAGGGCTCAAATAAAAAAAGAGTGTACCCAGGTGGCAAAATTCAAAATACTTAATGAGAGAGATGACACTAGACTCAGATAAAAAATCATGAAGTTTTAAAATTGTTGGGCATGGGCAGCACCTGTGGCTCAAAGGAGTAGGGCGCCGGCCCCATATGCCAGAGGTGGCAGGTGCAAACCCAGCCCGGCCAGAAACTGGAAAATAAATAAATAAATAAATAAAAATTGTTGGGCATCATAGTTCAGACACTGGGATTGAGGGAGAAAATCCACTGTCTCCTGTTGCCCTATCAGATTATAAGATCATGAAGAGCTAAGTCTGCTTCTTTTTTCCTCCTGAATACTCCAAAACAAATGTAGTGGTTGTTCTGGGTGTCACCACTCATTCAGAGCACCAAACCCCAGGGTCAGCTGAGTCACACCATGGCAGCCCCAACCACCTACCGTGTACCCCAAGGCTCCAGCACCTCATAAGTCATTGGTATCTCTGGGCAATGGAAGCCAGAGAAAATTAGGTAAGGAGAAAGGCCCATATGGAAGGTCAAGAAAGCCCAGATCCCATATGGAATTTTATGGAGTATGCCAAAGAAACCATTTGTCACAGATACAAAATGATGCATTTCTGAGTCATTTTCAACAGTTCTAGAAGACTTAGCAATTGGCTTTCTGACTGCTGCTCCCACTCAACCGTCTCCTAAGCCCAGATTTATATTTTCAGCTGCTTAATTTGACACTCCATTTGAACGTTTCACTCCAGACTAACATGTGAAACTCTCGAGTTGAGATTCTGTCTTCCCACCTCCTGCTCTCCCATCGTCTCCGTCTGGTAAAGGTTCCCCATTGTCCCAGTTGTCTGTGCAGTAGAAATAGAATGTGAGCCACATAGGCAATTCTAAATTTTCTGGTAGCCATGCTACAATTTTTATAACAAAAAAAAAAAGGTTAAATTAAATTTTAAATATGTTTTATTGAACTGAATATGTACTAGAGTATTAGCATTTCAGCATGTAATTAATATAATAAGGGTTGTGATATTTATTTCCTTAATGTAAGAGTCTTGGAAATCCAGAGCGCGTTTTGCCCTTAGGAACACGTCTCAGTTCAAGTGGACAGCACAGGTCTCTAACTTGATAGTCACTCTTCACTCTCCACCCCTCCCCTCCATATGCATACAGGTGCCCAACTCCATAATGTTCCCCACTACTATCTTGCCATTTCCTGTCACCACAGTCTTTCTTTCTCCACCAAGTACCCTCCCGACCTCCCATCTTCTTTGTTTCCTTCTTCCAGTCCGTCAGAAAGACTATTGTGAGGTTAACCTTCCCAAATGCTCCCAGTGCTTCCCAACCACCTACCAGGAAGGATTCAACTCACCCTGCGGTTCAAAGCCTTTCACAAAATGCCCCCTCATTGTTATCTTACGGCATCATTTTCTATATTCTTTGCCAACTTTCAGCTAATCTAGAGTACTCTAGCATATTCTAGATTAGAATTTTAGCGTATTCTCGAATCCTGCTTTCCTAATTCTATCCCTTTGGCCCTTAACTCCTTTCTCTGCCAATTAACATTTTCCCCTTTCTTCAAAGCTCTTGTAGAACTCTAGTGCTTCATTAATACTTGCCTTCCCTACCTGTTTTTCCCAACTAGATAGAATTTCTTCACTATTTCATAGCACAATTCTATATTCCTCATGCTATCTAGTCAAATCTATTTTGATTTAGAGTGTTGTGTATATTTTCCTTATTCTGTCTATTTTTTTAGCCTATTGTGGGCCAGATAATATTGAAAATCTCAATATCCCAGGCAGCAGTCAACAGGTTCCATGAATCTAAAAATAGACACCTAGGAGAAGCTAATCTCTGAGACCCACTGGTTGGAGACGAGCAAAAGTACAGAAAAGCAAATTTGGGGAAGAGTGTTTCATCATTCAGTCAAAAGATATACTCAGAAAGGCAAGCAGATTTAATACGATGTTTTTCCTCTAAGATTAAATGGGAATTTAAGGTTAAAAGTCAACAGCTAACCTGTAATCTCTCTTTGGGGATGTGTTTTGCAGGCAGAGTTGATGTGAAACGTGCTGCGCGTGTAAGACAGGGCCGGCGTCATTACTGAAGTGTTGTCACACCGTAATTCAGGTGTGCGCAAAGTCCCCATCTCCAAGAGCATTTTTCAACACTCTGATCTCCCTGTTGGTTGAGGATATCACCCACATTCTCTAACTCTATATCCAGAGCCACGGTTATAAAGCTGTGGCCCAGTATTATATAAAGAAACATAAAAGTTTCTGCAGATGAAACCAAATCAGTGAAAGTCACTTCATTGTGCCCTGGCATGGGAGGGAAGCAGTCATTCCAGCCATCTGTCTGAAAGGCATTCACCCCTTTACAGCAGTCTCAGAGAAGGAGAACTGACACCACCATCTACAGTTTGGCCCAGGGTTCTTTTCTTCCAAATTTAGAAACAAGTATGTGAGTCCCTAGTGTGTCTGTGCTGCCGTCCTGATGTGACTGTTTCACATGCCCCCGCAAGAGGCTCTATCTGTGCCGACTCCATCGATTATGCGGGCATCCGGGAGAGTGCACAGAACTCAAACCGGAGACAGGGAGCTGCTTAGCATCTGGGACGTGTTTCCAGTTCCTAATGGCCTACCAACCATAGCAGAGGGAAGTTCTCGTAGTCAGCTCCTTTTGAAAGACCACAGTTGCTGGCTCATTCAGGTCTCTTAATGATTTAATGTCAACAGAATACATTTCCTAGGGGTGGGGGGATTGATATGAAAAGGAGTTTAGCTTACATGTGTTTTTTTTTATAAAAACAGGCCCATTGGGATAAGGTTCCATGGTAAGGAGATAGTTTCCTTAACCACGGAGACCACAAGTCATCCGGCCTGGCCCCCAAGGGTGACATGGCGTTGACACTGGGATGGCAGCAGCATCTGTGGCAAGGTTGGACCCCTCGGGGTCAGGGTCCTTCTCTCTCCTGACAGGCGCCATGGCTAGTACGCAAGGGGGGCGACCCTGGAGCACTGTGGGGTCAGCTCTCCTAGGAGCAAGGCTGGACTTCCAGCCAATGAGGTCGAATGAGGAGGATGAGTAAACATTCGTGACCTATTTTTCACGACAAATTGATAAAAGGGGGGGGATGGTGGAAGTAGGAGGCATCCAGATAGACAGAACTGTTGTGTCCGGCTTCCTCGGAAGTTGGAGGAACACTAGGGTGGTTATAATCGGCGTGGGTGGTGCTGTATTCTACTCCGATGGACGTCCTAGTAATAGTTTGTCCTCACCCGTCTTCTTTTACTTTGACAGGAGTAGTGACAATTACACAGCACTGTTTACAAACATTTCTAATTATATAACCAGGCGTCAGCAGTACAAATTCCTCCCAGAGACGTGAATGTTTGGGGCGGTTCGCACACTATGAAAGACACGAATTGCCTGCACAGAACCACAGCATGGGGAAGCGACCGGGCTCCGTAAAGACAGTCCCAGTAGAGCTTACTCGCCTGCTGTTCATTCATGTCAGTGACAGCAATCGGGTCAGAGATGGAAGCCACAGGCTAGGAATAGAGTGGGATCATATGGAGGACTTGTGCAGGGAAATGAAAATGGGAAAACTAAAGACATGATAAATTCCCTTCGTGGTGGCACAGCTTTGCTTTGAGGTTAAAACGTGGTTGTCTTTACTACCGTCACCTCACAGACTACACTAGATTTAAGCTTCTCAAAGTGGCTTGAAATTCTTACACAGTTTCCAGTTTGCTGAGAGAAGCACCTGGAGGCATTCACTTCTGCATTCACTTCTTATTCTAATAGATACAGGATCCCCGTCCACCTGCAATCTGCAGCTTCTCCCTCTGTGGCTGTGTTCCACACGGCTTCAACAGGAAACAAAAATATAGCTGTCTACTGTTGGACTTAAAAGGGTAGAACACGAGTGGGAAAAAACCACATTTATTTATGAAAGGAAGGGCTAAGACTCCCTGGAACCACTTAAACGATGCCATTTACTGCGGGTCACTACTCAGGGCCGACCAGGCACTGTCCGAAGTGCTTATTGCACAGATAACGTCGTTTCTTTACCTCTGGAAAAGGCAGATTGGTGCTTTATGTTACCGTCTGGGATGTGTTAGTCCATATGTGCTTGAGTTTCTACTGACAAATACATGAAAGTCTCTGTCATGTACATGGGTCAGTTGTTCCCGGGGTGCTCAAACAACTGTGCACTTCATCAAGACTTTGTCTTGCCAGATACAGACAGAAAAATGCTGCTTGTGTCCCATGTAAGTCAGTGGTTTGTAGGTGACTTTGCAATCATTGCTTCGCAAAGCTGATGACAAGCCCTAGTTCCTGCTAGAAAGAGTTGGACTCTATCTCCTGGAGCCTCCTACCTGCCCAGTCTCCCTCCCGAACCCAGGAAGAGCCAGCGTGCACACCTGCCACTGCTCCAGGGGTCGAGGGCTGATCTCCACTCTGAGATTTATAGTTGTGATGTTTAAATAAGGACTAAAAAGAGTGAGTTCTGTTTTTTATCTATGACTCATGCTATATAAAAACCACTTCAGGGTCAATTTTAGTGAAGAAAACGTGCCAGGAGGCTGGGGATGTCTTCCAAATCCTTAAGCAAACTTTGTGTTGAAAACAAAGGGTTAAAGGAAATGCCGCCGTGAGGCCTCTGGAACGAAGGGCCATGCAGGGGCTGCCAGAGGTCCACGGCCCCACGGCCCCTGCTTAACAAAGGCACCTACATTTCACTGGAAATAAAATTTTATTAGCAACATGTCAAGTATGTTTTAAAATACAGTAACCCTTATTCTTCCTTGCAGTTTAAAAAACAATCCAATAAAAACTCTAAATCATGACCCAAATATTTTTAAATGTGAAAAAAGACATATTTTAGATTATGTAACAGATGCACATTTTCCCAAATAAATGCTGTAGAACACCATCTGCTTGAAATTTGAGTGCGTTCCCACAGAACTAAATTTCTGCTTCTCCTCCTTCATTAATGGTTTATGACACATTTGTGACACTGTATTTCACAATAGCTATACCAAAATTTTATAACCAAAAAAAGAGCCTGACAAAATCACTTGGCATGCTCAAATTAGACAATTTATGCAATTCTCTCAGTTACACCAATTCTCCACCGTTTACTCAGACCCCCAACAACCAAGGAGAAACAGGAAATCGATGGGGGAGGGAAGCTCTCACAGAATAAAGTTCAAGAAAGAGTTTGAGACAAAAAGTTAAAGATCCAGTGCCTTTTAGCTCAGGTTTACCACAATCTTCAGCCTATGCAGCTACCCAGAATATTGAATTTAATGTAGAATCTTTTTGTAAAGATTTGGCTGAGCATGAAATTGCCAAATTCTTACTAACCATAAAGAAAAATTTCATCTTTGCTCTATTTTGCTCTAATGTTCCCAAATAGAACTCCCTTATCTGGGTGAATAACCAAGTGGAAAATTGATAAGTGAAATTTACCATGTGCCATTTCCTGACTGATTAGAATGGTTTATGACCCATACCTGTGCTCCTTTTCTATAATTGGGATAGAGAAAACATACAAGAGAAATAATTTTCTTTTCTTTTCTTACTATACAGAGTATTATAATATTTATAGCAAACTTAGAAAACCAGTTTTATGGCTTTAAAGTATTTACTTCATGCCTTTTACTTCTTTAAAGAAAAGACTTTCTAGGGACAATAGACATGAACATATATTCTTTGACAGTTTAAGAGTATAGGCGTGAGGGTGTATTTTCATTTTGAAATGACAGGGAGCCTCGCTCCTCTAAGTATGGGCAGTAAGCTGGCAGCACCTCCACCACCTGGCAGGCTTGAGAAATGCAGACTCCCAGGCCCCGACCCAGACCCACGGAATCTGCACTGTATCAAGACCTTTAGATGCTTGTGCCACCCAACTACAGGGAAAGACTGCCTTACTCTCATAGAGACAGACTTTGCCCAAAATATTCCACCAAGAACATATAATAACTTCTAGACATGGTCCACATAACAAATGAAGTTTGAGAACAAAAGCATGTAAAGTAAATGCCATATAGCACAAAAATATTCATGAACTGCTTCAATCAATTATGCATAATCTTCCATTGTTTCCAACCTACAGCAGTTTCTTTAGCGACATATACAACTGTTGTCTCTTACACTTAGTTCTAAAAACACGAAGATTACCTTAGTAAACAATGGTTTAAGCACAAAGAACAGTAGTTTCGGAAAGAATTGTGTCCAACCAATAATGACCACTATCAACATGGTTACCGTGACTTCAGCATGATGAATTCTACTTTGATTTCCCAAAGGAGAGGAGCCAGTTCTGACAATTGTTGCTTGTCTCTGAGGATCTTTGAGCAAGGCAGGGGTGAAGGACAGAACTATACCTTGCATTTAGGGTGCACTGCAAGGACTGGGGTGGTGACTCTAAGAAGCCAGCGGGAGAGAAGGAAGTTGGCTGGCTCCAGGAGCTGGTGTTAAGAAATCCCCAAGTTCATTCAAGCAATTTGCTAGCACAAATCAAATTAAAGAAGGTTGCCATTCAGACTTTGCACACACCATAGGCAACTCTTAGGCTGGTATTTACTGATTTCCTTTCTCCTTTAAGGCTCTCCTTGACATTAACACTAACCTGATGTGCGTTGTAAAAGAACATGAAAGTGGGAGAGGTCAGAGAGGGGCAAGAAGGAATTGCTGTAAGCTGATGTTTGTCTCCCTGCCACTCCCATAGACAAGCCCCAGGACGACTAAGGCCATGAGAGCTTCCCCCTTGTAACGGTGACTTTGTATTAGGCTTCTGGGTTTAACTGCGCTGCCAAGAATGGAAACACTCCTTCACCTCTAAGACCTCCCTGTACATCTTCTGATCTGCAAACACTTCTGAAAATACACATTTGCTAACCATCCTGGTTTGGAAAAGAGAAATGCAATCGCTGCTCCCAATAAAGAGCCTTTACCTTTAAAACAAAACCAAATCATCTGAACTCCAGGACGGTACATCATTCACTGATGTTCCCCACGCCTGGCACAGGGCCTGGTTCACGAGAGTTGCTCAATAAATGGTGGTGAACTGCACTTATGTCCACGGCTTCCTGCACTGAATTTGCCAACTCTTGGGAGGTACATTGAAATCAGGTAATTTGATTTGAGCTCATCCATGTACTCGCAGGTTCACCTTTTCATCTTTCCCCAAATCAATTATTTTCTATTTTTCCTTTGCTCATCCCCCCCAAGAGCTTAGTTTCAAGGATATTTTATAGTAAAACCGCATTTCAAACAGTAGCTATGCTGATAGGATCTAGTTGTCTGCATTACTGATGATGAAAGAAACATTTCTGCGGAATGGCGCAGATAACAGGTGTTCTGGTACAGCAAACACAGAAAAGCAAACCCGAGGACAGCAGCCAAGCCACTCCCCCATGAAACGTCTTTCCTTCCACTTTCTAGTCCTGCTTCGTAATTTCCTAATCCTCCTTTCTTTCTTCTCTTCATTTTTCCTCTTCTTTTTTCATGACCTCTTTACTCAGCCTTTAGGCTGGTTGGAGACCCAAAGGAGGGATTGACATGACCAAAGGCTCTCAGTTTTCCCTTCTCACCTGCCTCATCCTAAGGATGGCTCTTGTCACCAAGGAAAGGGCGCCCAGGTTCAATTGGTCCCCATCATTCGCATCTCCCACGACAGAATGTGCTGGGCAGAGTCCGCAAAGCAAGCCTACATAGCATCTCCCGATTTCAGTTTTCTATGGTAAAACGCTAGTCATTTATTGGTTAACTCAGACAAGTGTACACCGTTGACGTAAAAATCATTTTTTAAAAAATCAAGATGAAACTAGTCCCCCCCTTATCTACGAGCGGTTTATTGGAAAAAAGTAAATGCCCTATGAGTAATAACCAGTTTGAAATAAACACATTTTTTAAAAATCATAGTCACTAATACCACTGGTTTCTGAGACAGTCCTCTACATATGAATGAATAGATCAGAGAGTTCAGTTAATGTCATCAAATGAAACAGACTTTTACATCTGTCACTGGTCATCACCCAAGAGTTCTTGTTTTGCTTAAGAATTCGGAAATACAGTAAGTATTACAACTTCACACTTTCTTGATAATTTTATTCTGTCCTACTCTTTTCTAGTCCAAAGTATTTGCATTTCTATCCTCAACTAATTTCAAAATGTAGCATTTTTTTAAGTTGCACCTTTTAATACCAGGGTCTTTTTCAAATAGACACTGTCCCAAACCAAGCCAAATGTTCATTAAACTATTACAGATGTTAATTCTAGTATTAAATTATATGATAGTGTAATTATCCTACCAAATTTGGAATCTTTCAGGTAATATCTCCAATGGTTTAGAAATCCATACATTAAAGGAAGAGTTCTGAGAAAATGAAGTCTATTAGAAGCAGTGAAATAAAATGTTTGAACTTTGGTACCAAATTTTGCCCTTAAATTAATTTTTAAATATTTATATCTATATTTCAACACCATCTCACCTTTTACACTAAATTGCCCTTAAAAATTCATCTCAATTATACTTTTTCATAATACTTCCTTATTTTGATTGTGCAATTAAATATAAACTCCACACTTTTATCAATTACATATCTATGTCATCTTCCACATATGTTGGCTAATTCAGATGCTAATATTCTTTGTACCAAATGCACCCCAGTCATTCATTAGAGGGACCAAGTATTGACTCAAAACTAAAAACAAGATTCTCTTAAAGAGAAGGGCTTCTTGGTTACAAGTTGGCCTTCAACAGGGAAAATACTATGTTGATAAGTCAGTATATTTAAATTTGCAAAGGTGTGTAACTACTAAAGGTCTGCAATATCCCCATTTAAAGCAGTGCCCTTGATTATCATTATCACGTATAAAGTGCCAAGAAAATACATCAGGTAAGCGAATCATTCCAGAACCCATCAGCAATGTTCCTGTGTCCTGTGCAATCCTTTCTATAGATTCTTAGCTTCACGATCATCGTCTTCCTAACACTCATCTTTGTGTCTTTGGTATTTTCTTAAATATACCTTTGGCACCTAGATTTTCCAATCTTCTATACCAGTTAATAACAATTCCTTAAATGATATGCTCCAAAGGACAAAACTCCAGACATTGGAATAAGACATCTCACTCAAACCTCAAAGAACATTATGAACCACTTCAAACAATTGCATGAATCTTTCCAATGAGTTATACAATGTCTTCCAAATTGCAAAATATAGGGACTTATCTAAACTTCACCATCGAAGGCATTCTGAAGCATTTTGCAAATAGTGAATTATCAACTATTACACAAAAATCAGTGCAAAGTTTCATTGAAGCAGCCTGAAACACTCTCTTAGCTAGATGAAGAAATAACATCATCATTAGAATTTGTTGCTCTTTCCAATTTTTGCAGAAAAGATTTTTAAAATTATCAACCCCTTAAAGACACATTTTACCTGCCTACTCTTTTCCTGAGCTTCATAACCTATAAAAAAATGACATCATAAATAAAATTTACACTCCTAACTAAAAGCCTACCACAAAGTTTAACCAAGAACTTAGAGATAAGCCCATCTGCAAGGTTATTTTTATTAAATTTCACTGTTAAAGAGAAAAGTATATCAAGAGCAAAAAGAAAAATAGAAGGAGTAAAATGGATGAGCTTGGAGTAATCTGGTTGTTAAGTTCAGCAGTAAAGTTGCTGCGTGAGTTTGCTCCATCTGGAATCGTTACTAATGGTAAAAGAAGAATGGTGTCAAACAATTATTTGGCACAATGCTTGACAAGGTAAAACGTTTCAAAAAGAGTAAACTCTTTCTCTGGTCATTTACAGAAAATTAAATTCTGTCTGTCCTTAATCCTCAGGGACAAGACATTATCAATTTTTGTGTTACTTTTTGTTACTTTCCACTAAGAGTGGCAGAATTTCAAAATAGGGGGCTTAACAGAAAAAGTTTAATCTGTATAACAGCTGTGTTCCTCCCTACACATCACATCTTAAAAAAAAAAAAAAAAAGTTTTGCTTCTAAAGCACTAATTTACCACTTTATAACATGTGGACATAGCTTCAGTTCAATTTGATGACACAAGGGCTGCTGAGTAATAACCATGGTTCTCTCCAATCAGGTCAGCATGCATCTCATCTTTGATATCAAGTGCACCTGTAATTAGTGCCTTAAATTAACAGCTTCACTATAAACACTTCAGGCATTTAGAAACAACGTATCAATGGAACGGTTACTTTAATTCATTTTATAAATAAGCAACTGAGAATTTTGCTCCAAGTGGCCACTAGAGTAGCCCATCCCATAAATGGCATTCTCCGAAGCATAAGGCACAATGTGATAGGAACGCAGCTCTTCGTAATACAGGGACTGAGAACAGCATTCCTGCACCATAAACTTCAGCCGTTTTCTTGTATCAGAATAAGCAGTCTTATAAGAGGGAGCTTCTTTAAAGTAATCATAGCTCTCTTTCTCCGTCTCTAGATGTATCTTCCTCAGCAAATTGTTAATTAACACAGACCTTCTTAAGTAGGTTTCTGGGTCTTCAAGAAACCTGAGCTTCTCCAGGGAAAGTTTGAGAATACAAGTCCTGTCCTCAGGCAATATCAGGTGCTAGAAAGCAAACAGAATCATTAAATCTACACAGAGGAAAAAAAAAAAGAAAAAGAAAACTAGAGCTTTTTACTACTGATGGCATCCATAAAAGTGAAAAAAAATAACAATGAGTAAACTCTTACTTTTGGAAAATACCCATGGTAATCTTGATGTAAATCTTCTTCTTCTGCATATTTTCTCTTAAAGTAGGCTACTTTCGACGTTGTTAATGTATATGATAATACTTTTGTTGGATAAGCTAAACAGAATAATTGGAGAAAAGTCAGATTTTATTGTGGTACAGAGCATTTTGTAACATAAATTCTACTTGTAAAAATAAATTGGTGACCAAAAATTGGTACCCTCTCTTTGCTAAGCAACAAGACACTTTTCTCATGACCAAATAAAGCCTCCAGGCAGGAAAAAGGTACCATGCAGACCCCAAAGTAGATTTTCTAGATCAGATATTTATGTTTCCTTTCTTGTGAAGTCCCCCCAGAAATCAAATACCAATACTGTATTTAATTTCATACCATTTAATGTCAAAACACACCCAAATTTATAACTTAACACAATGTAAAGAGAGGAGATAACTTTGTATCATTATTTTAGCTACAATGTCTACTATATAGAGGAAATTTAATGTTGTTGGGTTTATGAAACAGGTTGCTATCCCAATTACACTTGAAAGAAGTAATTGCATATATGTAAATAAAACATGATATAATTATAAGCATCCTAACATATGGTTTAGAGGAGGTTAAATGAAAGATTTAGATAAAGTTCTGATGAGAAAACTTCATTCAGGCATAGTATCTGAAACTAAAGACCTCTTTTTCTCCTTTAAAACACTATTGGTACTGAGGATTCAGATTTGTTTAAGCAAGACAAGTGTTCTGAAAACAGATTTTCAGCAAAGAAATGGTTTGGTTTAAAGGGATTTCCTAGGATTTCCACTAGGTGGCGATCACATCCCAAAAAAGTAGCAAAATCAACCTTAAGAGCTAAAGAGCATGAATGACTTTAGAAAGCAAATTGAGTCCAGTTCAGTTCAGTATTCATTCAACTTCAGCTCTCAGACCAGAAAGAAAGTTCACATTGAAAGATAATTTTTTCTACCCTTAGTCCATGCCCTCAAATACTTCTACGTGTTGAAACCATTTAATTCACGAAATAATGAGCAGTTTACTAAAGTGTTCTTAAATAAATGCAGGTAAGACATTTAAAATCCTCTAAAATCTTAACATTTTTAAAACTTGAATATTAAAAATATGTTGAAGAACTTGCCTTTTGTGGCTTTTCCTCTGACTCAGTGACATCTGAGCTACAAAATTTTCCTGAACCTTTTGTAGCTAGTTTCCCCAACACAGAAGGAAAATAGGTACAAAAATCACTCCTCAGACATTCCAGATCTTCGCTGGCCTCGCTGTGGATTATAATAAAGCCTTAAGTTGGAGTTGGGCATTTTTTGTTAAAGGAATCAAGAATTTTAAATCACTGATGCGTCTGGCCTAACAAGAGACTAACCAAGCGGATGTGATGTGCCTGTAACCTCAGCTACTCGGGAAACTGAGGCGGGAGAATCACGTGAGTCCAGGAGACCAAGACCAGCTTTGGCAACTAAGTAAGACCCTGTCTCTAAATAAATAATGAAAAAGAGACTAATATTTAACAATAATTCACAAATTAATTGAAGCAAAGACAATGGTTGCTACTATACACAAACTCCAAATTCAATGTGCAAACTCACAGGTGGTGCCTGTGGCTCAGTGAGTAGGGCGCTGGCCCCATATACCGAGGGTGGCGGGTTCAAACCCAGCCCCTGGCCAAATTGCAATAAAAAAAATAGCCAGGCATTGTAGCAGGTGCCTGTAGTCCCAGCTACTTGGGAGGCTGAGGGAAGAGAATCACCTAAGCCCAGGAGTTGGAGGTTGCTGTGAGCTGTGACACCACAGCACTCTACCGAGGGTGACAAAATGAGACTGTCTCTAAAAAAAAAAAACTGAGCAAACTCAGCTTACTCAGGTAAGGGGAAAAAGAAGAAAACTATACAGAACACGAAAGAAGCATCCCTGAACCCAGTTTTCTCAGGGGCTATATTTTTCAGTGAACTACATTGTTCGACATACATAGGTTAAGCTTTGGGTTGTCCCACATGATAATTATTTTTTTTTCTTTTTAAACTCTTTGACTGATGTAATCATGGTTTTCAAATGTGTAAGTGTCAGAATCACTGGGAGGCCCATTAAACACTAATGGTTGGGTCCCATTCCCCAGAGTTTGTAATTCAGTAGATCTGGGCTAGAAGCAGAGAAGGTGCATTTCTTTCTTTCTGTCTTTCTTTCTTTCTTTCTTTCTTTCTTTCTTTCTTTCTTTCTTTCTTTCTTTTTTTTTCCTTTTTGGAGACAGAGTCTCACTTGATCACCTTGAGTACAGTGCCGTGTCATCATAGCTCACAGCAACCTCAAACTCTTAGGCTCGAGTGAACCTCTTGCCTCAGCCTCCTCAGTAGGAGTAGCTGGGACTACAGGCACCTGCCACGATGCCTAGCTATTTTTAGAGACAGGGTCTCACTCTGGCTCAGGCTAGTCTGGAACTAGTAAGCTCAGGCAATCCAGCCCCCTCGGCCTCCCGGAGTGCTGGGATTACAGGTGGGAGCCACTGCACCTGGCAAGAAGGTGCATGTCTAGCTGCCAGTCGGGACGCATCTTGAGAGTGTCCGTGCAGCACGAGGTGGCAGGGGTAGCACAAGGCCACGGCCACGGCACGCAGACCCTCAATCCACCAGCTGACCACTGCCCATCAGAGTGCCAAGCAATCGTCTGGACTGCTGCTGCTGCTTCCTCCATAGGCTTAGCTGCTTCAGCCTCAAGAACAAAGCCAGACTGCGTTTTAACTGAACTGTGCAGAACGAAGTCACTTTGCAACCCGAACTCCTGGGTTCGCACCAAGCAGCATCAGAGGCTGTTATGAGCATTATAGGTAGGCAGGCCCCCCAAATTTTTATCAAGGTGCATTGAATTACTCCTGGGTAGCAGAGAGTGAGGAAAGACTTGGAAATGCGAAGAGTAACTTCATCATAAGCAAACATGCTTTTCTTATACGTATCTTCTTAAATTGCTCGTTTTGTCCTCCAAAGTAATGTGATGTCTACAGCATTTATGACAATTAAACACCTTTTAATGAATGATACAAGGAAGGCCAGGTGGCCACTGAAAGAAGCAAATGTAACAAACTTATAGTTCCAACTCCCAACTGAGCCACCAGGGACGTTATTTAGCTCTGAAAGATCAAGACAAAAATAATTATATCGAATGACTCCCAGGTTCACAAAGATTCTGTCAGGCTGTATTCAAACAGTTAGAGACTATATCAGATCCTAAAAATACAGAGAAAATTCTGAGGTGTTCTAGATTTGAGACTTGGCTTCTCTTGTAGCAACACACTTAGCCACTTGGTTTATTGCTCTTAAAAACCACCCCCATGGGTTGTTGAAAGGCTGACAAAGCCTTCACAGCTGGCATCAGTTTGACAATTACCTCCTCGCAAGCTGTTTAGCTATTTGCAACATTTTTGGCATCAAATTGTGGAGGATGGTTTTAGCCACTTTTAGGTTAAAATATATGGCAAACATAAGTTCCTACATCTGTTTTCTTGGCTGGATTAGACCTCAAAAAATTCAGAGCTGGCAAGTCTTCATTGGTCACCTGGTTCAGTATTCTCAGAGTCCAGATGAGAACACGGCAGCCCGAAGAGTTCTGTGATTTAAAGTCCGACAAGTTCCTGAGGGTTGGGGCTTTGAAGTCAGAGAGAATTGGACTTGAACTCCAGATCTGCTACTCTCCATTGTGTGACTTTGAGCAAATTACGTAAGCTCTCTGCAAATCTCATTTGTAGAGTAGGGATAGAAATTATACTGGCCCATAAGATCACTGAAATAATTCAGGGAAAGTGACTGGCCCTCTGCCTGGCATATGTAAGCATTAAATCAAATCCTGGCTCTTATCTGTGCCAACACAGGCACAGATCTGTCACACAGAAGCAAAGCCCAGGTTGGCCACCTAGCTCTGACCCAAAGACTCTACCACCCTGCCTCCTTGAGATGCTAGACTGTAATTTGATAGTTCAAAAAACTGCAAGAAAATATTACAAATGGTCAAATTAAAAATTAATAGTACAGAGTCCACAAGAGCTCTAAGAAAGTGTTTCTGTTTTATCGCCCCTGGTCATACATTTTAGGTGCAGGAAATGTAAATTGGTTTTGGATCATCCAGATAAGCATTTGAATAATAATCAATTAAAGTGGATCTGAATATCCAGAGAAGTTTGTCTGTTATAATCCAGTAAACCTGTGTAAATCTGTTATCATTCTCCTTAAACTAAAAAGCCAAACTCATCCTAGCCTGTCATTCAAATAAAGCTGATGAAATACAAGAAAAAGTTAAGTGACCTTCTGTCTTCATACTCTGTGTCCTGACTGACTCTGAGAACAGTATGTAAATCATAAAACTGAATTAGTCTGAGCCCAAATTTATCTCTGATGGGGAAATGGCTAATGCTGGCTCAAATATTCAAACTGTTTTTAATGCTATAACCCAGGAGCACATAAAATATCTGTGCCAGGTTCAAGGCACTTCATAGTGTAAAAATTCAATAACCAACAAATTAAAAGTAACAAAAGAGAATGATCATCCATGTCTATTAGAGTTCTGGCAGTCCAATTCATACTTATTTCTTTAAATAAATGTTTAAAATGTAATTACAAATGATTGCTCAAATGCTCTTCCTGACTGTTCTGCTTCTGCTTCCAGACAACTAAAATACTGTTATTCTACAAGTGATTTCATTTGGTTCACGGCCCAGGGACAGTGCATTAAGGAAACATCATCAGCAAATTAATTTACAAACACTTCGAGAGAACCTCAGGAAAAGAAGAACTTCTGCCGTAGTAATCCATTCTTGGTCCAAGACTTGGTGAAAAGTGATGAGTAAAATGTCTCTTAATTTCCCAGGGTTTTTATTTTCTGCCCCACAACATTTTAATCAACGCATTGAGAACACGGAAACTGTCCTGATGGACGTGGGCATCTGAGCCACAGACAGATGGGGCAGAGGCCAATCCCTGGGTTAGGTTCTATCAAGCACAAGCATCCCTACCTGTCTAAATAGTGCCTTGCTGGTGACAAAGCTACAGGATGTGCTTCCTCAAGAGGCACGGCCACGTTGGTTTAGAAAGACCTATCCTCTGTCACTGTTAGCCACATTCTGCGGTCTTGCTGAACAGCTTAACATAACCCTCAGCATAACCGTCTCATTACGACTGACAGCACCAGTTCAAATACCAGCTCTGCAGTTTATTTGCTTTAATCCCAGAGAACCTAAGTTTCCTCGTCTATTAAATGCGGGAACAACAACAAACTCCTTGGGTTGTGCGTGAATTGGTGAAGACGTAGGGAAGGGAGCTCAGTAGAGTAAACACACCTGCCCTCCTGTGTTCATTCCTCATTATTCATGACAGCCAGGCTCTGGAATCCACTGACGTGCCCATCAGATGAATGGAACAGGTGAATTGGTAGTATACACAACGGAACATTATACACATACAGCCACAAAAAAAAGAATGGAATCCTGCCATTTGCAACAACAGGGATGAAACTGGTGAACATTATATTCCATGAAATAAGCCAACCCCGAAAAGACAAATTTCTCCTGTTCTCCTGTTCTCATCCATATAGCTAAATACTAAGAACAGCTGGTCTCATGGGAGACAGGACGGCATGAACATTATTTGGTTGTGCAACAAAGTGACCATAATCAACACTAAGTTAGGGTACACTTTAAAATAACTAAAAGAAAGGAATTGAAAAGTCTGAGAATTTGCATTGGAGTTCGGTGACTGTCGTCATTCATATGGTGGCCTGGAATGTCCCTAGAGGTTGAGATCATCTTTGTTCACAGGGTACTTTTCTTCCAAAGATCTGCAGGTGCTTTATTTAATTGCGTTGCACTAAAGCTCAAGTGGTCCATTCAAACCCGTGATGGTCTTATCCCTCACTGCACGTGCAGAAAAGTGAGGGGTAAAGCGGTAAAACAAGCAGCCTATGCTGATAGGATTGAGACTGTAGGCTCAGGGGTCCTGACTCTCCTTACAGGCTTCCCAGCTTTTCTGGATGTTCCTAACCCATGCTTCCTTGTGATAAGCACTTAAAAAAATAAAACATACCCTGATATACACCTACCGAGGAAATTTCCCAGCCTCAAACTGATACCTCCTTTCCTTCTAAGCACCACTGACACTCAGAAAACTCCCCTTTTTCCTACCAAGAAGGCTTTTTGCTGCACTTGGCATCTTACGATTTGTTTTCTAGATACAAGGCTGTGTTACAATACTGAACAAACACTAGTAAATCCTTTGTGCCTTTGATTAATATCTTCACACCATCTCCACTGGGAATTATTGCCACAAACTGAATGGCGCTGTTAGTAGACCATTTGTATAAATTTAATTAGGAAAAATATATATAAATTATTGCATTACATTTAAAGGGGAAAACACTAATGTAGTTTCTAGATTTCTGAAGCATATTGCTTTGATAAATAGAGCAATCTAAACTAATTGCTCCTTGGTTTTAGAGCCATTTTGGGATGTCAGTGTTTTAGCTGATAAAGCCACTGGCGTGAGCAGGGAGCCCGGGAGTGGAGGTCAGGCCCTCATCCCCTTGATAAGTGTTTTCGACATCTCTCTGTTCCAAGGCATTTTGTAAATTCCATAAAGGTTATATGATATAAAACTGAACAAAGAAATTTCACATAACACCTAACAACTTTCAAATAGCGTATGAAGACTGAAATCAGGACGTGGTTTCAGTTTTAACCTGCGTGATCTCAGCCCACGTGCCCTTTTGATGATCCTTATGTACAGGCGAGCTGGCATGCTATTTGATGACGGTGACTAGACTCTTCAATACAAACTGGCGGAATTTTCTTCTGCACTCAAGTTTTGGATCCACCAATTTCTCTAGAATTAAATGTTTATATTATAATGATACCATTTTTTAATTTCAGGTTATAGGAGGGTACATACGATTAGGTTACATTATTTGTGTTTCATAGTGGAGAATTTCGCAAGCATATGGCATAACGATCCCATTTGATTTACTGTTCATTTATTTAAAACCAAATATCATGATAACAATTTCTGATGACTTTTTAAACAGGTATGTTTATCAAAATTGTAGAGTATATATTCTGCATATTACACATTTATGATAGAGTCAAAATTTAAGAAGCCCTTTCAGTTGGCCTTTTTGATTATGACTATGGTCTCAGTGGAAGGGCAGACGAGTTCACATAAGTCAAAGGGTACTGAGTGCGTTTCAACCTTTATGTATATTACATAAGAGATGGGGGGTATATAAGTTCCTAACACACACCCTTTATTAGTGTGTGTATTAACATTAATACTAATACACACACTAATAAATCATTAATGAACCAGTAATTGTGGCCACTTTCCCCAAACTTTCCTCAGATTGACAGCACAAATAAAACTCAGCACATGTATGGTGGCCGAGACACGTATACTAAGTCTTATTGGTCTCTTCAGATTTGTTTCTTACCATGAAAAACAGTCACTATGTTGGGGGAAGAAAAAGGGGTGGGTGGTGATAAAAGCTAACAAAACCAATAATTTTGATCACTTCAATACTTATCTTTAAAGCATAAAATTGTTAAACTACAGATATTTCAATAAATGACCACAGACATCAATCATTTAAAGACTCGTGATATTCATAATCTACAGACCAGAAACATGTCCAAATAGGTTTCAGAACAGAAGTTTTCAATTATTTATTTTCACGAAGGGAACAAAGGATTGGGACAAAATGCAGCTTGGTACATTCTCATGAATTTGATTGTAATTTGCAAGGCTGGTTTCCTCCAGGAGTGACAGGTGGCTCACTCAGCACCTGTGTAAGTTTCTGGGGGGACGAACCCTCATTCAAAGACCATATTCAGTTCTGAGTTTAAAACATTCAGCCCTCATCCGTTTCTATTATCATGACATTAATGAAAATTAAATTTAAAACATCACTGCATGTTTCTCTCTCTTTTTTTTTTTTTTTTGCAACTTGGAGAGCTCTCTTCCTTCCCTTCATTCAGACATTCCCGGTTGTCCTCAGCCTTCCGCCTGACTACCCAACAGGGCCCACCCAATCGTATGGGTCTCGGAGAGGAAAATCTTCCAGCCCACAAATGTCCTTTTTACAGAAAACCTCTATTGACTTCTCCCAGCAACCATCTCTATAAACAACCCCTTATATTGATCTTGTGAGTTACGGTAATGCTGCATGAGCATTTATGGGTCTAGATACATATTTAAACAGTCATTTGTTTTAAGCTAGTGATTTACCTGGTAATGCTGAATCAACCTGAAAAGTGTCTTTCTAGAACAGCTTCAGAAAATCTGGTGAGAGTCCCCCTTTGCACAGCGAGCATTTCTCACAGCCTCAGGCTCATGGGTGGTGATCTGAGATCTTGGAACAAGGAGACAGACACAAATAACAAGGACTGTGCTGAGCTGACCTGGTCATCAGTTGAGAAGCATGCGATAAATAGGAAGATACTATCTTAGATACCTGCGGAGCGGCCACAGCCAGGTCACCCTTCAAACACACTCAGGGCAGCGCCTGCAGCTGTGCGTCTACCCAGCAGAAATCTTAACTATCCCAAGAAATTTGGAAATACCTGAATAACTCATCTCACTGGTTATTTACTTGGGAGATTATTTTTGGAAGATTATCAGTAGGCTGATTTAAGAAAATCAGAGTCAGTTACTCTTCATTTTTCATGCCAAATTTGGTGTAATTTCGGGAAGCATTCAAAGTAACACACCGGCAGTTAAGTCAGAACACGCTAATTCCGTCTTTCTCCGGAATACACATTCATTCTCACAAGATTTGAAATAGCCAAAAGCTACTTTTCCCCTGAAGACAGTTTTCCTGTGAAGGGCTGTGTGGAACTGCACCTTTTCTGCACGCATGTGGCTGCCGATGGCATCAGCTTCTATATTTAGAGAGATGAGCTTTCCCAAGGAAGGCAGGCAGCCGCTAAGGAGCATCCCATGGAAGGAGAGGTGAGTTACTATGGTTACTTTGGGGTAGCAGTGAGCGTGGCCCCTTGCAGCTCTGGGAACGTGCCGACTCCATTCATGGAGGCCACACTATGTCATTTGAGCTCTGCCCACGGGCTTTCTCTGTCTACCGCGCCTGCTGCTTCCAGCCCTGTTGGCCGCACACGGGCAGCGGAGTCAAAGGAAAAGCAGGCAGATTGAAAACTTCCCAACACTGACACAACAGCCATGAGTCCGGGGCAGCCTTAAGAACCAGTCCCGAGATTTACGGGGGAATATCTAAGCAGATTCTTCAGGACCAGCGACGGGCTACTTTTCAACGGCTAGGGGTGGGGGCGGGGGTGGGATCCCGGAACCTGTCCCTGTGCCCCCGGCCCCAAGGCCCCAATGACACGAGTCTGTTTCAGTCTCGGGAAGGCACCAGGCCGGGCGAGTCCGGACCTACCTGTCGACAGATCTGGGTCCACTCCAGGAGATCCGCGCACCTGTTCGGTCAAGGCGCGGGGCTGGGCTGGCTCCTGTTTCTGCGGCGCTGTCCCCCTCCAGACGGGCGCGGACGGCGGCAGCGGCGACAACTGCAGCTCGGCGGGCAGCTCTGGCTCCTGCGGGTCGGTCCCTCCGTCTCTGAAGCGCTTCTCACTCCGGGTTCCGAACGCGAGGCGGGCGCGCAGCTGTTCTCGGCTCGCATTGGACCAGAGGGAGCAGATGTTACCCCGTTGCTAGGAGCGTTGCTAGGAGGCGATGACGCCCCTCCACAGCTTGCGAGGAACTTTCCCGCAGGTCGCGAGCGAGGCTGCGAGCTGGTCGGCTGCGGGGCGCGAACCCACCGCGCGCACGGAGGAGCCCCGGCTGCGCCCGCCTCTCGTGGGGTCCGGACAGCGAACTGGGGAGCTGGGCATGGGTGGGAACCGCGGAGCGGGGCGGGGCGGGCCAGGGACGCCGCGCCTCCCAGGGCGGCTCACTCGCTGCCTGTCCGCTGGGGAGGCCGGGGTTGGGGACAGGAGTGCGGCGGCACTTTTGGCCGCTGAGGAAGCAGCAGGATTGGGCCAGTGTTTTTCAGACGCAAATGCTTCTTTTGGGAAACTATTCGCCTTGGAGCAGATGAGGTGGAGGGGTGTGTGTTGGTGTGGCCTGGGATGAGGAAGTTGGGACGAGCAGGACGGGCCCTTCTGCATTCTGGGCTCCCCTCTCCAGTGCGGCCTGCAGGTTCAAGCAGTCCATAGACCTGAAGAAGGGTCTACTAACTCGTCCAAGAAAATCAGCCCAGAGTCTAATTCCTTTTGGCGCTGCCTACTAGCGTGGCACCAATGGTTTTTAGAAAAAATGTCCCTGCTATCTAAAACACTTCCTTTGCACAGTTAGATTCGACAGCTAATTAAAACCTCAGGCTAATATGTCTTCTTTAAAATGACAATGTGCAAAAGCAAAGTAGTTTTCACAAAGGGAGCTGGAGAAGATGTATGCATGTTTCAGTCATTTACACTTTAGTATAAATTTACCCAACCAATCATATCGTTCTGACATCTCGTTCGAGCTGTATTTTTACCTTTACTGTGGCTTGTTTTTTTTCTGTTATTGATAAATAGGATTGTTTTCTTGAGGAGAGAGGATGATTAGAACATCAAAGTGGGTAAATAAAGGCTAGCCAGTGAGCCGAATTAAAGAAGATGGAGACCCTAGTAGAAAGATTTCATCTAAAGCTATCCTCAGAGAGAGACTCTCACTGAGGAAGGAGATGTGCCACTTCCCTGGTTCCCTATAGAGGCAGGCCCTGGAAGGAAGGGAGCACCACTGGGAATCAATTAAAAAGAAAAGTTGCTGCCTTTGGAGCTAGGGCAGGACTGCTGTGCAGTGTCATATGTATTAATGGGGTGGCAGGGGTGGCAGGTTTTTTGCAAGGATGAAGGGCGAGGCTAAGTGGCCCTGCAGTTCTCGGAGGCCCGGGATCTTTTTTGGCACTTGCAACCTACTTCATGCTCATGGCAAAACAATGGTTGGCTTAGTGCTAAGGCACAAAAAGCCAATAACCTAAAATTGAACCTTCTGAAGAAATAATAAGCCACAGTGGGTTAAAGATGTGATTTCAGTGGACAGGTATGAAAGGAAGCTTTCAGACGGTACATTTCAAATCCAGGAGGTGGCCACAGCCAGAGCCACAGCATTGCGGCAGCCTTCTCACTCGCAGTAAGGGGAGAATGAAGCAGTATCTCAATCAGCTGGCCCTCGCGTCCAGCTTATCTCAAGAGACCCTCCCCTCACGCTGCAAGGTCCAGTCACACCCAACTTTTTTCAGTTTCCTTGATGAGGAATGTGGGCACTTGCCCGAGGTATTCTGTGCATGCTGTTTCTTCCCTGTGAGCTTCCCTCTCACCTGGCTCCCTCCTACTCAGCCTTCAAATCTCAGCTTAAATACCACTTCCTCCTAGCGGCTTCCCCTGACAGCCTCCCACTGACTGATGAGCTCCTACTTACATTCCCAAATCACTCTACAGATCCCACTTCACAACATTCATCACACCAGATTCTAAGCTAGGTCAACCCGCACTCGGTGCCTGGTCCATCACAGGTCACCACGAGCACGCGCAGTGAAGTCTCCACCCTGCCTGGTTGACGTTCCTGTTTTCACCTTAGCTACAGAGCTATCAGTCAGCAAACTTGCACAGAACAGGAAAACAGCTCCTAGCTGCTCTCTTTTTTGTTATTTAAGCAGAATACTGAGGTCGGAGGAAAGCCTAATATACAGGAAATAGTTTTCAGTCCTTAATGAGACGTCATGTTTATAAGTAACATTTTTCCTTCTCAAAGCATCTTGTAAAGGTCACTATCTGGGTTTTAATAGCATTGGGAAATACTCAACCTGAAGTCATTTATATATTGTCCTAATTGTCTTGTCTTCCTGTTTTCTAAAGTGGTTGTGAGTCCTCTGAGATGAACTGTTCTATCTTTTCTTAAAACATTCCCTTCTACCTGGGGTAAAGCAGTCTCCATAATCATATGCTGTATCTTTATGGAGAAAAAAAAAAAATATATATATATATATATATACACATATATGTACATACTCGGGAGCAGCTAGCTAACTTGACCAGTTTGGACAATACTTTCAATATAATACTTTATCTAAAAAGACTAGGAAACCTGGTTCTGTTGTCAATCTAACTCACCAAATAGTTTTCAAACCTCCTCTTCCTCTGGGACAAACTCAAGAAATGTAACAGATGTTAGAAGGCACGGAGGAAAGGTCAAGGTAATCCCAAGATCATAGGAACGCTTGGTAGCAAAACTGGAAATAGAACACAGGTATGATTTTAACCTTTACTGGGCCATTTATGTCTGCAGATATAATTTTATAAATTCTGCAATTCTCCTGGTTAGAGATTAGAACAAATCTTTCCACAAAACAATTTTGGATTTTAAATTAAAAAATTAAAACACCATAAAAATCTATCTTGTCATTTATCTAAATTCTAATTTTCTCACCACTGAATCATGGCCCTCCTAAAGATGACCATCGTGGTAATTCCAAAGCTGTCTGCTGCTTCTAATCTGTTTGCTGAAAAGAATGAGATGTTTTATTATGTAGTGGAATGCACATTAAAATTCATCAGCACTCTGAAATGTCACACAAGCTTCCCCTTGAGCCATATTTCTGAATCTTTCTGGAGATACCCCAAGAAAACTACGAAACTTACAAGACATATAATGTGATTGGACTCATCAATAAAAGGCTACTCAAGATGGATAAGAGTTTTTAAATTACTATTAAAAAACCAAAAAACAGAGGGCAGCACCTGTGGCTCAAAGGAGTAGGGAGCTGGCCCCATACGCTGGAGGTGGTGGGTTCAAATCCAGCCCAGGCCCAAAACTGGAAAAAAAAAAAAAAAACAGAAAAAAGAAAAGAAACTCAAAGAACAAAGGAACCAGAATCATAGACGGCTTGTCTCAGTTATTTAACATTTAAGGATGGGTGAGTCTGTGTTGAAGCAATTGTCAGAAGATAGCAATCACCTGTCAAGTTTTAAGTTCTGCAGACGATGTGCACTAAGATTAATATACGAGAAAAATCTGTTCCCTTTGCATTATTCTTCTTTTGCTTGTAGTTTTATACTTGTTTTGATGTTTTTAATATGTCTTATACGAATGTACTTACTAGCGTATATTCACATATAGAAAAGATCAATCTTGCTTAGCCTACTAGCTCCTGTGGCTTTGGAAATGTGAACCCTCGTGGTTTTTATTTGGAACAGTTCCCCTTTAGCAGTATTGAAATGAGCCTAAATCTAAGATGACTATGAGAGAGCGAGGAAAACCCTTAGTCAGCCCATAATATTCTATGGGTTAGGAAGAAACTTAAGCAAAAAAATGAGGTAGCCATTAGCAAACTTTCCATAAATAACTACCATTACCATAGCATTGAAAATAAGGTATTAAAAGCAGAAAAAGATGTAAGTATGGCAGAGACTGATTTAAAAGATTATTAGCAACACTTATTTATTTTTATTGTTATTTATTTATTTTTTCAGTTTTGGGCCGGGGGTGGGTTTGAACCCACCACCTCTGGCACATGGGGCTGGTGCCCCACTCCTCTGAGCCACAGGTGCCGCCCCTGTTATTTATTTTTTGAGACAGAGTCTTAGTCACCCTGGTAGAGGGCTGTGGTATCTCCCATGGTTCATAGCAACCTCCAACTCTTGGACTCAAGCAATCCTCTTGCCTTGACCTCCAGAGTAGCTGGGTCTACAGGTGCCCACAACACCCGGCTAGTTTTTCTATTTCTTTAGTAGAGACAGAGTCTTGCTCTTGCTCAGGCTGATGTCAGACTCCTGAGCTCAGGTGACCCACCTGCCTTGGCCTCCTTGAGTGCTGGGATCACAGATGAGACCCACGTGCCAGGCAACACTCACTTTTTTAGACACACAAACTATGGTCACCAACCTTCTTAAATAGGGGTGGAGCCATGTGAGTAACTCTGACCTGTGGCGTTGGACAGATCTGAAGATCACGGCCTCTGTGCCTGGCTCCTAAAACATACCCTTTAATTCTCGTGCCTGGCCTTCCTTCCCTGTTTGCCTGGCGATATGCCCTTCAGAGTTCAGGACTCCGAGACGGCCGGGTCAAAAAAGGAGCTTCAGTTCCCCAGACTCTGCTAGAATGGAAGCTGCAAGGGGAAAACAGGTGGCAGATTAGGGAGAAATAAACCTTCCTCATGCTAACCCACCTACATTTAGGGTTATCACAACCAGTGGCATTCATCGCCTCAACTGAAACAGTATGTAAAAATGGTAAAAAGTAGATGACCCCTGATACATCCATAGAATTTTTTCTACAGTCTTTCCTTGGAGAGGATTGTCAGCCCTGTTCTTATTGTTATGTAGACCTCTGACTGTAATAGCCTGGCTCTCCCCTACATCTAGCTTATTAGAACTGGGCGTATGAGGAGAAAGCGTCCCGGACAAGAGCTCTGCTGATGACGAATTACCTGCACTCTTGTAAGTAAACACCTACATTTTGCCTTCTCAGAATCCTCTTCAGAGGCAATCTAGTTAATTCAGGCAATCTTCACATTTATATAACTCCTTACTTACCCGATATTCTGTTTTCAAATTCAGTACTTGCTTAAACTAGCACTTGATATGTGTTGATTTGTGTATGTGTTCACCAGAAAAGCCTCAGCACCCGGAAATCTAATAATTATAAGGATCATAAACACAATGCTTATCGTTCTAATATGTATGTCTACAGTTGGCATGGTTTGGAAGGTAATGGTTTTCGTAGATTCTAAAATAAGTAATATCATTCAGTCCCATAAAATTTGCATGTTGATGCTACAAAACTGTATCTTTTTCTGACACAAAAAATTTTCACACATGTACATATAAGCCATCTGCTAAAACTTTATTGATAAAAGCAGTAGCAGCAGTTTTACAAAATTGGAATGATTTTCAGTTTTCATGAACTACCATGAATTCGGTTGCAGCAACATTTTGTACCAACTGGGGCTAATGCAGCTCTGTTTCTGGTTTAAATAAAAGCATTTAGAATGTATCCTCATGCATTTAAATATCTAATACAGAAATAGTGTTTAAGCTGCATGAAATATGTTTTCAAACATCACTGTGAAACCAAACATTTGCCGTAAGCATTATTTGTACAAGAAAACAGAATAACTCTTCTAATCATGAGCTTAGTCTTTGTCACAGGTAAACAACTTTATATTTTCTAACATATTTTCAAAGGGCGTTTCTAACACAGAAGTACTAACATGAAATATTTTGCTGATTTGCTTAGTTAATGCACAAGACGCTAATAGTAAAACAGTAAGACTTTAAAACCATTGTTACGAAATCTTGAAGATTACAAAAGGTAGAAAGATATCCTAGTTTTTAAGTGTGACAATTAAAAAATTTCCAAACTGTTTCCTCACACACAAATTATTCACCAATAGAAGTAAATTTAGAATGGGATGGGTCATTACATTCTACAGCTGTTTATTCTGATAATAGTTTAGAGATACATTCATGCTTTCCATAGGAGACAGCATAGATCTGATAGTCATACTATCAGAAACACAGGTACAACTCTATAGAATGTTCTGAAGATTTTCTGAGGTTTCCAGAATGAAAGTCCAACCCTTTGGAGGAGAAAATATTTTATTTTTCCCTTTTGAATCTCTGGACCACCTAGGAATTCTCTTCTGGAACACTAGCTGAGGAAATAGGATAGCAGCCAGTGTGAAAATGTCCATGAGGCACTGGAAGAAGCTTCTAGCAGCTCCTTTCCTAAAACAAGCGAGTCTGTCCTTGAACAAACAATTCACCAAAGAATTCTTCTAGTGACTTAGAAATCTAGGCAGGGGTCCTCAAACTACTGCCCGTGGGCCACATGCGTTGGTGTGAATTGTATTTGTTCCCATTTTGTTTTTTACTTCAAAATAAGATATGTGCAGTGTGCATAGGAATTTGCTCATAGTTTTTTGTTTTTTTTAAACTATAGTCCAGCCCTCCAACAGTCTGAGGGACAGTGAGTTGGCCCCCTGTTTAAAAAGTTTGAGGACGCCTGAAAGAAGACCACCTTGGTCTTCCTTTTTTGGTATAAAACCAAAAACTACCTCCCAAAGGGAAATTCATAAAACTATTGACAACCACCAAAAACCCAGGGCAGTCTAGTACTTGTAAATAATGCATTAAAATAAACATGGAATAGAAAAAGAGGTTTGCAGTGTGAACACATCTGCAGCATCCAGCTGTGAGTAGAATATAAAACACATCTCCTGCTAAGAACAGGGTACTCCACGTGGGGTGAAATCTCCCGAAAATCTCCTAAAATAGTAACAGATGTTCAAAATGAATGGCTCATTCACATTTACATTTTTTTTCATGAAAGTTCTTCAAGGACACCCATCAAAAGTTGAGATATAAAGGAAAACCAATAAAATATTTTAAAACAACAGAGCTGCACACAGTATGCATATGGTGAAACGTAAAAGTGTGAATATGAACAGCTGTTTCAGAAGCCATATGAAGACCAAAAAGAATTGAGAAAAGTCAGATTTATCTTGTACTGTGAACACAAATAAAATATTGCTATGAAATCTTGGATGTGCCTTAAATATGACTTTTTTTTTTAATCTTCACTTCTTCTGAGAGATAAAGAGTATTTATTTAGGAAGAAAATGATTATATGGGTGAGGAGAGTCACCAGGAAGGAGAAAGATCATAAGCCTGATTTTTCAAAAGAAAAATAATAATGCATTATTATCTAGTGGGGAAAGAATTTTTCTAAGTACTGCATTTAAATCCCATTTTGTGGGGATTTTAATACTTTCCCTGGGCTCAAAGTTAAATTTCTCTAAAGAATGGTCTGTGTTCAATTCGAAGGTTGGCAACCCTGTGGAAAAGAGAGGTTTGCAATTTGTTCTGTGGTCAGTGTTTGAATAAAAAAGTTAAAACCCAGTGTTCTATTTCTATCTTCTCAGAGGTAGAATGGTGAAAAACCATTCCAACGATAGCTTGTAGTCAAATAAATTCCTGACACTAGGGTGGCGCCTGTGGCTTAAGGAGTAGGGCACTGGCCCCATATATCAGAGGTGGTGGGTTCAAACGTGGCCCCAGCCAAAAACTGCAAAAAAAAAAAAAAAAAAAAAAAGTCCTGGAATTCCTGACATTCTGTGAATACAGCTTAAGGACTGACAGAGATGTAAAAGTGCCGATTACTTTGACATCTCGACATAAAGAGTTCATCTGACCTTAATATGAAAATGATAAAATATCCTGCAGTCTTCAAATACGCTGCAATCTTTAAAAATTCTGTGACGTTTCTTTCCCTCTGTTACCTTGTCGTACGTATGGCCCTGGTGCATAGCGGGGGCTTAGGTGTTCATTATATCATGATGGAATGAATGAATCTTATTTCTGCAATTCCCTGGTAAACACAGGGAAAATGAGTCGACTATTCCCACTGGATAGGTGCAAAAATTAAGGCTTGAGGAGCTTGCAAATGGACATGTTAGAACTCATTAGTGGAAGACTTGGTTCCAGAACACAGGTCTCTTTAATTTAAATTCAATATTCTTTCCGCCACCACACCTTCGTCTCTGCAGAAAAGCCAGATCAGCTACACAGCAAAGGGAGGTCAGTACACATATAAATAATCTCAAAATCTTCATCAGATATCGACCGTCACTTGGGCCTTCCCACTCACCCGGCATGGTTACAGTGTAACTTCCCACCACCTATCTCCTTGTTCACCCAACCTGCACATTTTCATGGGTCATCTCCCTCCATTCAGAATTGCGAGCTGCTGTGAGAACCAATTGCTTACCTACTATTGATAACTAAGTTGTATACTTGACCATGACAGGACACAGTCATAAAACTTCCTTTCTCTTGGCAAGAGTAAGTACAAAGTCATATAAACTAGTAACAGAAGGTGGTTTTCTATCATGAATCAGTAATAATGTAATTAGCACTTTTTATCAATGTATGTTTAAATCATTGCTCAAAAAAAGAAACCCCTATAGAATCACTAAACTTGGGATCATATCCTTACGGCCTTCAGAACCTTCTCCTGCTTATATCTCAATGGAGGGAGAAAAGCCTTAAATAAGTTAACATAACTTACAAAAATATGTGATATTTTTCATAATGTAAAATAAGCCCAGTACTGCACAGATGAAATTGATTCCAGACAGGAAGTTGCTATGTTTTAATGGATGGATCATAAAAAGTAATGCATTTATTTTTCCTGAGAACATGCACATTAACAAAATGTGCCACAGCAATTTAGGACCTAGAAATAAAAGTAAATAGGTCATAAACTGTGATATTTCTAGACAATGCAATATTATACAACACTTAAAAGAAATGAGGTAGAAAGCCATGAAAAGACCTGGTAGCAACTTAAATGCATTTTACCAAGTGAAAAAAAAAAAAAAAACAACAACAGCACAAATAAGGTTACGGACTGTAAGTTTCCAACTATATGACATTCTGGAAAATGCAAAACGATGGAGACGGTAGAAAGGTCAGAGTGTGGGGAAGAGGGTGGAATGAATAGACAGAGCCCAGAGGATTTTAGGGCAGTGAAAATCTTCTGTGTGACACGACAAGGGCACATAGGGATACACGTTGGTCAAAACCCACAGGACGTACACCACCAAGACTGATCCCCCCGTCAGCTCTGCGACGCCTGCAGGCAGGTTCGCTGATGTAACAAGTGTGCCACTGTGGCTGGAAGTTTACAGGGAGAGGTCACGTGTGGGTGGGGACGGCAGATAGGGCAAACCTGCATTTTCTGTTCAGTTTTGCTATGAACCTAAAACTACTTTAAAAGTTTATTCATTTCCCACAAAAACAAATGGAATAGCTCACAAAGACCATTATGCTTTCTCCTGAAAATACAGGTCAAATCTTACTCCAACAAATATTGTAATAGAAATCTCTGTCCCTAAATAAAGTGTTTAAATAGTAACTTCTTATTTATAAACTTAACAAAATCTATAACAAAATTTTAAAATTCTGAAAAGGACTTTGTATCTCATAATACTGTCATAAAATCTAATTTGTGTCTGCATTGGAATGGTGGCATAATCAAAGCCTGCTTTATAATTTGGCAGAGTTGTGAATTAATAAAGATTATCATGGTCCACAGGGAAAGGTGGCAAAATTAGTAAAGTTTGCTCAAGGTGTTAGCTATAAGGAACTTGACAATGAAACAATGTTAAGAAAGACATGAAGCACTGGGGGGGCACCTGTGGCTCAAAAGAGTAGGACACAGGCCCCAAATACTGAAGGTTCAAACCCAGCCCCAGCCAAAAACTGCCAAAAAAAAAAAAAAAAAGTAAGGATAGCAACGCCTTTTACAATTAAAGCACAGAGCTCATAAAAACTGTCACATTGGTTTGTACAGACCTAGCATTCCAGGGTCAAATTTACTGACTTGCAAAGAGTGTTTAATCTTCAATTATAAACGTCTTTCCCCAGGCTCAGCACCTGTAGCTCATAGTCTGAGGCAGGGGGTTCGAACCAGGCCTGGGCCTGATAAGTAACAATGACGACTGCAACAAAAATACAGCTGGGCGTTGTGGTGGGCACCCGGAATCCCAGCTACTTGGGAGGCTGAGGCAAGAGAATTGCTTAAGCCTGAGAGTTAGAGTTTGCTGTGAGCTGTGATGCTACAGCACTCTACAGAGAGAGTTAGAGTTTGCTGTGAGCTGTGATGCCACTGCACTCTACAGAGGGTGACCTAAAGAGACTCTGTCTCAAAAAATAAAATAAAATAAGTCTTTCCACAGATGCAAAATATATCCATTTATTTCAAAAGGAAACATGGACTAACAATATTTTTCTTAACTAGAGACAGAGTAAAAACTGCTACCTTGCCTAAATCCTCTGCTTTCCAAAAATTAAAGGGTAATAAAGGATATTACTGTTTATTTAGAGTTCTTATCAGAATCTAGTTTCCTTTTAAAATATTTAGAAATAAAAATAACTGCTTAACTTATTCTCCAGCCCCTCGCCTAGAGTCTGGACACATTACACTTTGTGCGTGAATACATGATAGATAAACTCAAATAATAAAAACCAACAGGTAGGAAGTTTAACAGGAAAATGAAGGAAAGCAGAAGAATGCATCAATGTGGCAATCCCAGTGGGAAGTCGGCCTTCTCGCCACCTCAGAGAAGAATTGGTCAGTCTGTCACTAAAAATACGAAGTGAAAACTCCCAGGGAGCTGCATTAGTGAGGCGGAGCGCAGTTAGCCGCCTCACGGGCTTGATTCTAAGAATGGCCGCAGACCTCCACGCCTGCCTGGGAGTTGGCTCTGCAAAGCCTCAAGCTGTTTCACAGGTTTCAAGGTGACTATAAATATAGGTAATTATCGCCTGTGCCTGTGCGTCAGGATACTGCTTTGTGACCCAAGGGAAACAAAACAGTCAAAGCACCGCAGGAGAGGAAATCAGCCTGAGCCTAGGCAAAGTCGCCTCAACAAAACCCAGACAGAAACCCCTCAGGGAAAATCTTCTATGATGCAGAGAAAAATCCATGTGGGAAAAGAGTCCCGAGGGGAGAGGACAAACACAGAGCGTGGTTCTATTTCTGATTTTAGGCTACACCCAAAATATTAGACTTAGAAGGAACTTTATAAAGGCTTTATTCCTGGCCCTTCCATTCTTCTGGACACAGAGCCAGCATTTCAGGCAGATTTTTCCATCTCACAAGACTTCCAAAGATGATGAGTCTGTGACCTTTCTTGGTCATCTCTCCTCTAGTTCCGCCAAGGCTCACTGAGAATCTGGGGTTTGCTAGAGGCTCTGCCCAATACATTCAGCCAGTAGGTTTCACCTTCTTTCAAGAACCCGTAGAAAAGAACTCTACTTTTACAGCCTGTGACTAGACCAACTTAACAACGGCATATGGGTAAGCATTGTTTTTATGATGACCACTGCTTCAATCTGTGGTCACAGCACTGCAAAAAAGATATATTTTATTTTATTTTATAACATAGAGCCTCAAGCTGTCACCCTGGGTAGAGTACTGTGGCATCACAGCTCACAGCAACCTCCAACTCCTGGGCTCAAGCTATTCTCCTGCCTCCACCTCCCAAGTAGCTGGGACTACAGGTGCCCACCACAACTCCCAGCTATTTTTTGGTTGTAGTTGTCATTGCTGTTTGATGGGCCCGGGCTGGATTCGAACCCACCAGCTCAGGTGTATATGGCTGGTGTTTTAGCCACTTGAGCCATGGACGCCGAGCCTCCAAAAAGATTTTAAATTCTTTGCTCTCCCAAACAGAACAGTGCTAGACAAGAGGAAATCCAATGAATACATTTTGAATTAATGAGAAATTTCCTATCATCCCCCTTATATGTAAGTTAAATTCTCTTGATGTGATTTTACATGGTTTCTCTGAATCGCAACCCATGTGCCCAAGAAGAGAAACTGCACACCAGCGTCTTGGTTAGACCCTGCATTTTGGAAAATTGTTCCTAGAATCAGCCCACTGTCTTCTCACCTCCCACCCAACCCTTTAATGCCTCCACGGGTGGGATTGCTCCCAACGAAACCCCTAAGCTAAGAGATGGTTCTCCTAAATTGGGAACCCTAGAATTCGAGACAGCACTCTGGCAATTTGGTGAAGTTGGGAGGACAGCCTCGCAGTTCTCCGTCCCAGAATTATGCTAAGTTTAAAGCCACAAGCAGCATTTGACTTGTTCGGGGTGCCTGGTTACAGTAGATGTGAGGGGTTTGTTCCTACTTCTCCAGATCAAATGTTGACAGAGGTTTTTCTTAGTTCTTAGGGTACTCCTCTTTACTTAAGGGTTGAATCAGTTAGGAACAAGTGAACATGCTTTCTAGTATACCAACAAGTCACTCTCAAAAACCATCTTTAAAAGGAGTTACTATCAACTGATAGAATTCCTTTCATTATGATCTTGTAAGGGCAAAGGCGATACATGGTTCTGAACAGAACTTTTCAGTCAACGAGTTAGAGAAGTTTGACGTCTGTGTTCCTGGTCCATTTAAAACTTTTTTAAAGGAGGTATATGATGCAAGTTAACAATAAGTATTGCCCATCTTTTAAACTGTCCTCACAGAGACATCATGTACTTTACTTTTTCAGATCAAAGGTGAACTAAACCATTAAATTGTCCTCTTCACCAACAATTTTGATGGGGACAACAAGATACCTGTCCCTGTATGAACAGCAGAGATGGGTGAGGAAAGGCCTTGTGTGTGATTTATCAAGTTATACACAAGCACCAAGGTTTTGTACCCCACCCAAACTCAGGGATTAAAACAAGATGAAGACTGAGTTACACCTTACTTGGCATCTATGAAGACTCAATGTCTTCCACATACCAGGGTTATCTCTCATCAGCTTGTCCTGATGGGACTTATTATATATATAAATATAAATAAATCCAGGATGGCATTATGAGCCTATCCTTTTTAAATTTTTCTCTAGTGTCACAATCACCTTTGCAAGGAAAAGAAATAAATCTTAAATGTTTCCTTCTTCAAGCACAGTTTTGAGAAGGAACACTGATGCTAGCTCCAGGCCAGGTTCATTGCTAGGACATTGCATCCGTGAGTTCATTGTTATCTTTTTAAAAGCTTTATGAGGTAGCTATTATTTCCACTTTCCAGTTGAGGAAACTGGCTAAGTAATTTTCTTAAGGCCACACAGTTAACAGAGTTCCACCCAAGCCCAGGCAAAGACCCCACAGGCTGTGCCAACTTCACAGAGTTGTGCCAACTTCATTGTGTTAGGCCTGTTTTATTTCCCCCCATCTTTAACTGGAAAACCAGGATCCTATAACTTTTGAAAAAAATGAAAGCTAGTCAGTCTGAAACGTCTTTTCATTTATTTGCTTACTCTTCATGAATAAATACTATACACTGGTGGATGCTAAGTGCATATTTTTTGCTTCTTCAGTACAAATGTTCTATAAATTTGGGGTTTTTTAAATAGCTTTGCCTAAATTATTTCTTAAATACAATAAAAATATTTTTACCTTTTCATAATTATCATTTGCTTTGTTCTTGAATCCAATAGAATGGAAGGAATATTCTTTGAGCACAGTTTCCTCAAAAAATAGGAGCAGAGATCACATGCGTTTTGCAGTCCTGTTTGTCAACAAAGAATACCTCCCCATTTGGTTTTATGTCACTTATAAATCATCCCTGCCTATTCACTTTTATGCTCTTAATACAGTCAGGTTTGGGGAAAACCTAGAGTTTGATGTTCACACTGAATCATCGATCAAATCAGTTGAGTGTCTTCAGGGAAGCACTCTTAGTTAACCTGAAGGCTGCTTCTATTTAAATACTACTTTCCTTGGAAAGAAAGTAGCTTTGGTTCCCACCTAAGATCATCTAGTCCAGCCACTGATGTGATACACGGTGACCGACCAAGAGGTAACCATAATCTGTAAAATATTCTGACTTCTCCTCTCTGAAAAGGCAGAAGCTGTATTCCAGGCTCACGGGCACCTGCCACTAAGCAGAATATCGATGTCTGAAATCAGTCGACTTTCCCTGAAGGATGTCAGAGTTCATACGTCAAAGTGGGGGACAACGCATCGTCCCCTCTGTGCCCCTTGCTGATGTGGTGATGCTTTCCCAGACTCTGCACAGGTGAAATGCCAAGTGTAACCCACACAAAGGCATCGCCAAGTCTTCCAACGTCACGGAAGGCCAGACCGCTGCCCCTCCCCCAGCCCACAGTGATGGGGCATCAGAAAAACAACTGCAGTCACAGTGGGACCCAGAGAGGGATGGGGGGCGAGGAGCAGGTGTTCAGCTGCCTGGTGAATGGTCCACTTAAAAAATTCACAGAAGTCAGAAGGGAGCAGGTAATGCAACAGCACTTCCCAATCCTGTGTACACCTATGCCCAAAAGGCAGCCACCCCTAAAGCAAATGTCCACAAACTTGATGCTTCATTTGCTGTCAACAGTATTATTTCAAAAGCATGCTCCTCAGGAAAAATCAATGAAAGAAGTACTCGTGCACCAAAAGCTAGCTCTGCCTCCTCATCAGGGCCCTTATGAGATATTAATCATCAGCTATGTGAAATAGGAAAGCAGTTTTTTCACTGCAGAACCGACTAATTATCTTTCATAACTCTTTTGAAAAGCAAATGGAGATGTAAAAAGCTCAAGTGAAAAACGTGCTAAATGTATTTGTGTCTAGACTTTGCCAAGAAAATAAGGGAGTTTAAGTGCACAAAATCAAAAGATCTTACTGAACTAGAATTTCAAATCAGGGTTAAAAAAAAAAAAAAAACAGCTCCACATGTGAATGTATCTTGTCTTTAGCATTTTATGTTCAGGCAGTCAGCTGAGGGAGAATGTTACTGTCTATTCAAGATGAACACGCAGCCTCTCTGGTGAGCAGCACCAACAGAGTACGAATTATAAAAAGTAAAAATTGCTTTCCAGGCATCCCTTCCCTGTAAATGGTGGCACCAGCAGACTGCTGGCAAGTGGACCAGTGCACGGGGTACGGCACCAGCCAGGCCGGGGAACAGGTGTAGGTGATTGTCGCGCGCCGCGACTCGGGGTGCAGCAGCACGCACAGAGGACACTGTGAGGGGAAACGCGGGGCGTCTGTACAATATATACAGAGTTTTTTCAAATGTAAATTTGAACGTGAATGCTGCTATTATGTCACCACATAAAGGAGGACGTAAGAGGCGGCTCTGCTTCCCTCTTCACACAAGGCGTAAAGAGAGGAAGGGACGTGAGAAGCTGATCCTTTGAGCCACACTCAGTGCCACTCGGTGACTTGGCCACGCTGCAAAGACCACTCAGCGGTGAGGGGCTGTGGTGCTGGAGAAGCACTCTGCGGTCTCCCCGAGAAAGGTCTGTAACCCCCCAAAGGAGCCGGGTTTTAATACTTATTCCTAATGACAGAGCAGCCTCTGTGAAACCCTCATGACCTGAAAAGAAATCAAGACACTAATTTACTTTACACATTCTGATTCTTCCATATAAAGTCATTTCTTTGAGAGATCGAGCCCTGAAATCATAGTAAAGTTATCCTGTGCCCTCCACTGGGCTTGTCGGGGTAACCCCCACACCGTGCAAAGGAGAAGCCTGTTCTTCAAGGGTTGCAGCCCACGCTTACAATCTGTCAAAATGCAGAGCTGAGGAGGAGTTGTGTGTTTCAACTGTATACAGCCGTCACTAGCTATCACTCTTCTCACAGACAGGAAAAAGTCAGAGTGAAGCAGAGAAGCTAAAAATAAGTCACTGAGCAATTGCTCAGAAGAGCTGCACCCGGGCACAGGGTTAAATGTACACACACTCCTTCCTCCCCCGCCCCCCGCTTTTATTACTGCCATTTTAAAGTAATTGGAATCAAGAGCTCAGGCCTATGGAAAAAATAAAACAAACACACTACTTAAGTGTGTGAAGTAAGTCATAAGTAAAACCCCACGCCATAACCATGGAAGACCAGGGCTCTTCTGGATTGCATGCGCCCAGAATGCAAATAGCAACTAATATATGTTGTTGCAAATGCCATAAAAATGACAGGTATAGGCACTTCAAATGCTCAAAGAAAAATTGAGTGTCATTCCATACAAACTGAGACTATTTCTTCATTCATATTATAACATGTTCATTTTGAAGAATCAAATCAATATGTAGTAAAGACCCATCACAGGCAATTTACTGTACTCAAAGGATGGAAAATAGTACATTTAAAAAAAAAAACATGGTTTACATGCAGGAGTACATTCAAAACACACATATGAGTATAGATAATCGAATGTAGAAAAAAAATCCAAAGAACATCAGATTCCGAAAAATCAATCAATCTATGACTAAAAGAGGTTTTTTTGTTTTTTATCTCTTTCTGTAAGAATTTATTAGGCGAGAAAGCGTAAGAACTTTGAAAGTTATAAGTTTGAAATCTTACGTACTCAAAAGTAGACAAGTTGTCTTACAACCATACTTTTTGAGCTCTTTTCCATCTTCAAAATAACTCATCTAAACAAATCCCATAGAAACGATGATATATGTCCGATAAAAGTGGTATTAAATTAATACAAATTTGTTTTATCAGTGCAAAGTACAATATTTACTTTTCTGGTAAACAGGTTTTTTTTTGACTAAGAGAAAAATGTGAAGTAAGGAATTGGGAGTTACACTCACATTGTTCTATGAGCCTGAGCATCTGATTCATCTCTGGACTTGCACCATATTAAGACAATTGATTCGTACACCTCAGTGGCTACATGTGACAGCTGCCTTGCAATCTCTGGCTACTCCTTAAGCCAACAGAGAAAGCAGGAGAGTTTCCTCTCCTAGTCTGAACCAAAACTTAACAATCTATTCTCACAAGCTAACTCACCATCAGAGGTCTGGACTGTAGTAACATGTCCATATAGTACACTTGGCTATACATGTGGGGGTTTTAATTACAATATTTCAATCCAAATCAAACATCTGAGAAACCCCAAAAAGCTCCCAACAGATGTCCCAGGGGTCAGCAGAATCTCTGTTTAAAAGCCTGAATCCCTTGCCAGGAGGCACTGACCAGGTGTCACCCATCAGCAACGCAGGTGACGGAGGTGGATGCAGTTGATCAGCGCTGGCCGGCAGGCCTAGGACTCCAGCAGAGCGTGCCACCGGCACACCTGCTGGCCTTTGGTCTCCTTCATGTCCTCCCAGTGATCCTGCTCCTCCTCCCCACTGCTGTTCTGGCCCAGAGCGATCCAGCCAATCATCTCTTTACGCTTCATAGTGCGCCTGTTGTACACGGAGATCATCAGCGTCACGTCGGAGAGCTGAAAGAGGGCCACCGGGAACACAAAGGTCTCCTTATAGACAGGGTTGGGCTGCCCACGGCGGATGGATGTCTTGCAGCGGGACATCTCTTGACCCACAGAATTGAGGAGAAAGAGTTTTCCATATGTATCTAAGACAAAAAATGGACGGGTGGGGAGAGAATGAGAAACATCAGTGCTGGCCGTCTCTGTCGGCCCGTTGACTTGTAACGTTCAGATGTGCGGCAGACTTAGCAGTCTTAGGCCTGGTTCTTGGTGCTGGGCCAACACACCTTGCATGGATTATTAAGAAAGGGGAGGGTCACCTTGCACCCCTCATGCTTCCTCAGCCCACTACAGCGCGCTGCCGGTGTTCATGAGAACCCTGCGTACACAGCTATTCACACGTGCCCACAGGTGTGTGCGCAAGCTTTGTGGACAGGCACAGTTCTCCACTTACATTTCATTTATCACAAGATAAATGCATGCATTCTTCTCCTTATGTGCTCTCCTTTTCACAGTCATGTTGCTGGTTTTGGTTTGTTTGTTGCGGTTTTTGGCTGGGACCAGGTTTGGAGCCACCACCCCCAGCATGTGGTGCCGGCACCCCACTCCTTTGAGCCACAGGCGCAGCCCATGGACTTGCTTTTTCTAAGCACTGTACGCCTGATGCCTGGCCCCTTGCTATCATGTAGGAGTCCTTCAGAGAGAAGTTTGCAATGACTGAGCCTGACTTGCCAAGGAGCTCAACTCTCCTTCTTTTGCTCTTCATTTCAGTGAAATGAAGGTAAAACCCTCACTTAATAATCCCTTTACTAAAATGTTATAAATCAGTCATGGACGTTACGGTCATTCATTTATGGAAAGGAGGGAAAACATCCACATTTTACCAACATGGTCTACTTTTGCTAAAATCCCCGAATGGATCATTACAAAGAAAATTATCTCCTCATACAATTATATTTTTATTTAAATCATCTAATTTATCAATGTATTGCCTTTTAATTACAATTTTTACTACTAACATATGTGCATGCTATTCATTTAAAAATCAAAATGTTGATTTTGACAATCCTATCATTCTGTACACTCTGTTCAATGCGGGCAGCAAACTGAGTAGGATTTACTGTTCATTTTCCTGCCTACCAACCAGTCAAACTTTCTAAAGCGTAAACCCAGATTGCTGTCATTTACTGTTCTCTCCCAAAAGCATTGTAAGATAGGAAACAAATTACAACCTGCAGTTTCCTTTCTATGTTGATCTTTTTCTATTCCGGTTTGATGTGTTATTTTATGCACTTATCTGCTGAGAAACACAAGGTGTGAAATTGCACTTCAGATGTGAAAACACTTCTCTGTCTCAGAAACAGGGCTCTCCGCTCTTCAAACTGTTCTCCGGAAAAGGCTGTCAGAAAACCAACAACGGGGGAGTGAATTCGAGTTTCTGCAGCCGGACAGCTACGTAACTCCTATAGGATAAGTTCCATCCATTCACCAAACTGCTTGGGCAATTCTGCTGCCAGTTCCCGCAGTGGGACTTGAGTTAATCTTGCAAGCGGAGAGATGCTCATTTCATAAAGAGAGCAATTCCAAGCCTCGTCCTGTCACAAGATCATTTTCTAATTTCGAGAAAGGCCACTTAACTACCAAACCACCACCACTCAAGTTGGATCGTGTGTGTGTATATTACAGAGGGAAAACAGTAATTTTATAAACAAGTCAGAGGATAGGGAACAAAGGAGGGGCAATGTTGCTGATGGCTTCAGTCCAAAAGGGAAGCTTTACCCACAGTACCAATGTCTCACTTGCTAATGTCTGGAGCAGATAATAGCAGGGGGTGCATGACTGCCACATTTGGGGGCTCAGCGAGTTATTTCAATGAGTACCAGTCAGAATGGATGGAGGAATACTCCAACTAAGTAAATATCCAATTTTTTTTTTTAGTATATAACAGTATAAGTTTGTTTTATATTAGACAGGGGGAGGGGTGCGGGGGGGGAGGTAAGGAAGAGAACAGAGAGCAGAGAGCTGGGGGTGACTGAGGGGAAGACGAGGGAGAAGGGCACGAGAACAGCATGGCACCCCAAAGAAGGAAGGAAGAATGCCCACCAAGAAATATACAATTAAAGGAGCTCTATCTTGATCTTTGGAAATTGATATCAGCAGGTACAAAATATTACTGGGCAATATTTTATCTTCCAACAATGATTCTCAAAGCTTCATAGCTTCTTCAGTAACTTAGAACCACACTCAAAGGGCTAAATGGGTCATAATCCCTCCCTCGATAGCCCTGTTAACTGCTTTACCAGTCACTTGCCTCTTTCTCATTAAAAGATGTCATTTGTACTAAACTATTAACTCTAATATATAATCCCTAATTTATTGTGGCACAAAAGCACGTGATTTGGAAGTCAAAAGTTATTTTTCCAAATAAACAACATGGCAGCCAGTGGTCAGTCATGTAACCCACACGCAGAATATTCAACACTTGCAGCTTGACCTTGAACCAAATGTAACAGACTGAGCCTCAGAGTGGGAATCAGAGCAGTCATGATTTAACATTTAGTGGAATATATGTCTTTCTAAAACTTTTTTTATTCAGTGTTATTTTGTAAGTTTAGCTCTGCTTTGTTTATTTTATCTTCTATGTATGATGCTCCAGTACACCAATAAACCACAATTCAGTTATCCATTTTCTTTTTCTCTCTGTGTGTGTGTGTGTGTGTGTGTGTGTGGTTTTTGGCCGAGGCTGGGTTTGAACCTACCACCTCCGGCATATGGGACTGGTGCCTTACTCCTTTGAGCCACAGTTATCGTCCAATCCATTTTCTTAATTAATGGACACTGCAGGGATTTTGATTGGGATTGTAGTGGACATACGGATCTGGGAAGAACTATTGTTTTCATAATACAGAATATTCTCAACAATATACATGTTATAGCTATTGGTTTTCTATAATTTTCTTATTCATCTTTCATTAATATTTTTCTTTTGCCCCTTGATCTTCTGCTACTATTGAGAATGTTAATGTTTGAAAACTAATTCCTAATTGTAGCTGATGCATTGGAACACAATTTTAAATAAATATTGAGTTTATACATTTTCTTGTATTTTTAATGTATACGATCAAGTTTTCTACAATGACAGTTCCATTTCTTCCTTTCAATTTTTCATACTCTTATTTATTTTTCTTATTTTATAGAACTACTGCCTTGAGACCCCAGTCTAACATTAAATGAAAATGGTATTCACGGGGATCCTTATTCTGCTCCTGATTTTAAAGGGATTTTAGAATTAAGAACAATGGTTAGTGTCAAGTTCCTTAAAATGTCTACTATCAAATCAAGAAAGCTCCCCTCTGTGCCACATACTAACGGTTGATATTCAATATCATTTCCACCTTTCCAAGCTCTTTCCAAACTCAAATAATATTCCAGTCAGACTCCACTAATGATGGCTACTTGTATGAGTAGGCAGGGAGAAACTAAAGAAGCCACAGTTCTCCAGAACCAGTGCAGTCCAAGTACCAGGAGAGGAGAGCACAGAAGTTTTGCCCATAATACCCAAAGATCCTTAGAGAATCGTCCCTCCCCTGTGCACCCCTTCAAACCAAACTGGCATCTTCCCTGTGACATCTGCACCTCTGAATTTCCTGCAAATAGTCTTCCTGAACTTTACTCCAGCCCTCCAATGTTTAAACCCCATGGTAAACAACTTCTGATCCAACATATGTACAGTATCTTCTATTTTTCCTGACAAAAATATGACTGATACAGTAATTAGCAATCTGAACTGGAATGTTGCTATCATAAAAATAAATACATAAATAAGAATGGGCTTTGGCCTAGAAGTTGGGAGCCATATGACACCTAATATCAATATCAAAGAGCAGTGAAGACCCATATTACATGCTGTAAAACCACCACCTACCATAGCTTGAGAGAGAGAACATACGCCTAGTGGGTTTGTTGCTCTAGGGAAAGATTGAAAACCAGAATGTAAGAAGTGCGTACTTAGTACTATTGACTTCATTTACGGGGAGATGGGGGAAAGGTGGGCTGGGCTTACCTTTTACCATCTTTCTTACCAGTATGCAAGAAAAAAGAAAAAATACAGAAATTCAGATCTTTTTATGGTTGGAGAGGCTGATGGCTTCCAGACTTCCAAATAGTAAGAGAGAGATTTTAAAAGGCTTTGAGTTATAAAGGCCCAGTCGAATATCAAACTAAGGGTATGACCTTCCTTTAGATTTAAGGTGGCTGGGCCATGCTCCTGAATTCTGTAAGATGAAATATGAGATGTGATAAATTCACCTCCCACCCAAAGGAGACATCTTCCCCATGCTGTCTCCTCCCCTTCCATGGCAACAATGGAGGCCACATTTTAAATATAATATTATTGCCTCATTAAATGGAAAGACGCCACATGCCTTAGTCAGAGCTTAGAGGAGTCTCATGACTCACTTTGGACTGTGATACAAAAGAGAAATAAACGTTTGCTGTGCTGAGCCACTGCAACAGCAGAGTTTATTTATTATTGTACCATGAGCTAGTCTATATTAACACATGTATTACACATCTGATAAGATTTTTATCAATGAATAGTGCATTTTATCAAAAGCATCTATTTAAATAATCATAATTTTATTTTTTTTATCCAAGGCTTCTATTTGCCTAAACCCACAATGAGGTACCATCCTACTAGTCAGAATGGCGAATAAAAAGTAAAACAACAGATGTTGGAGAGGATGCAAATGAAGGGATCCTTGTACCTTGTTAGTGGGGATGTAAATTAGTGCAAACTCTACGGAAAACAGTATGGGGATTTCTCAAATAACTAAAAATAGAACTACTAGTCGATCCAACAATCCCAGTACTGGGTAGCTACCCAAAGAAAAAGAAATAAATACCCCAAAATGATATGTGTATAGGATTATATACAATAGAAAAGATATGAAGTCAATATAAATGTTCATCAATGGGTCCTTGGATGAAGAAAATGAGGCATACATACATAATAGAATATTTTTCAAAAATAAGAAGAATAAAATCATGTCTTTTGCAGCAAAATGGGTAAGACTGGAGATTATAATCTTAAGTGAAGCAAGTCAGACACAGAAAAACAAATACTGCATTTTCTCACTCATAAGTGGGTACTAAAAATGTCTACATGTGCACGTGGAGAGTGAAATTATAGGCAGCAAAGAGTAGGAGGGGCACGGGGTGGTGGAAGCTGGATGATGAGAAATTATGTGCTGGGGATGATGTATGTTATCTGGGTGATGGATATTCTAATATCATTGACTCGACCATTACACAAGTCATCACGTAATGAAATTAGACCGGTACCCCTTAAGTTTATATAATTTTCCTAATACTTCTATTTGTACCTATTGTGACAATAACTATGTTTTCTTACAAAGTCAGGTAATATACCAAGTACACTAGCATATTTTCCTAATGTTAAATCACTCTTGCATTGGTGAGCTAAGCTCAATTTGTGGGTAATTATTATTTTTTTCCCTATACATTGTACAGCTAGGTGGACTCAACAAAGGGAAGTGTGTGTGAGAAGGTATGAGGAATGGAAGAGACTGGGAGGAAGAGAGAGACCTCTATCTAAGCTTATCTCTACTTTTTACATGTCAATTTTTGTCCCTTTACATTTATTGTGACTACTGGTACATTTTGATTTACAGTGGCTGTCTTGGCTTGTGATTTCTACTTATCCTGCATATTCTATGCCGTGAAAATTTGTATCTGCTTTCTATGGGATTGATTCTATTTTCTTTATTTCTTCTGTTGGTTTGACAATAGATTAAAATTTTAACATGTCTACTTGGTTTAATGTCTAAATTAATCAATATCTCTGCCCTTTTAAAAAATTTCTTAATTAAAATGCTTTTAGAGTGTTAGGTTAATAAAACTGAGAAGGTACAGAGATTTCCCATACACTCCCTCCTCCTCTATACATAGAACTCCTCATCTCTTGTTTTTAAAAATAGTATATTTTTTTGCCTTGAGGCAATATCAGTATAAACATCCAGCTCTTATATGAGTTATTCACAATCTAGTTTTATAATATTCTCTGATGTCTCTTCAATATATTTTTTCTAATTGTTAAAAATTGTGTTAAAAGATTCATAACAAAATTTACCATTTTGACCACTTTCATTGTATATTCAGTGGTATTTAACACATTCATAATTTTGTTCATCCATCATTACCATCCATCTTTAGAATGCTTTTCATTTAGTAAAAATGAAATTCTATCCCATTACACAATAACTTCCCATTCCCTTCTGCCCTCAGCCCCTGGCAACCACCATTCTACTGGTGTCTGCCTCTATGCTTTTTCCTGCTCTCACTACCTCGTATAAGTAAAATCATACAGTGTTTGACTTTTTGTGACCAACTGGCTTATTTCACTTGACATAATGTCCTTAAGTTTCATCCATGTTATGACATATGAGTATGTCAGAAATACTTCTTGTATGTACACATCATGGTTTGCTCATCCATTAATCCATCAAAGAACACTTAGGCTGCTTGTACGGTTTAGTTATTAGACATGTTTAGCCACATTCTGAAGAGAGAATAAGGTTGCTATGAACATGGGGGTAAAAATATCTCTTTAAGACCCTGCTTTCAATTCTTTGCAATATACACCCACAAATGGAATTGTTGGGTCATGTGGTAACTCTATTTTTAATATTTTGAGAAACTGCCTGTTGTGTTCCACAGAAGCTACACCCCTTTACAGTCCTACCAGCAACACGTACAGTCCTCCACTTCCTCCATTCTTATTCACACTTGTTATTCTGCAGTGGGTAGGAGGAGGTTAATCGTAACCATCCTAATGGGTAAGAGGTATCTCACGGTCCTATTGATTTATTCCTGAAATATGTAATTTAGTCATTTCTCAGTGATAAAATCTTTCAATCTTGTGGAAAATATCTTTGCTTTTCCTTCACCTAGAGGACAAAATGCTAAGTCTAGTGTTTTTCTCTTGAGACTTTAATATTCTTATTCCACTATCCTCTGGCTTTTGTCATTGGTAATGAAAAGTTCGTCCTCAGTCTTACTGTCATTGCTCTGTAGGTAATAGGGTTTATTTTTTAAAAAATCTTTATTGAGATATATTTGACATGCCATGGTAACTGTCTTTTCCCCTATTGCTTTAATATTTTCTAACTTTGATTATTGTAAGACTTAGACAAGCTAAGGGAGAAAAGGAAATGTCACGCATACTTGTAATAAGTTCCTGACACAACTAAATCATCATATGAAATGGCCATAATTCCAAAAAACATGAACAGAAACTTCTCAAAGGAAGATAGTGTAACAGCCAACAAACACGTGAAGAATGCTCAACATCTCTAATCATCAGGGAAATGCCAGTCAAAACCACAAGGAGATTATCACCAAACTCCAGCAAGAATGACTCCTGTCTAAAATTCTCAAAAACCACAGATGCTGGTGAGGATGTGGAGAGAAAGGGATACTTGTGCACTGTGTTGGTGGGACTGCAAACTAACAGGACAGCCTCCAAGGAAAGCACTGCAGAGATGCCTCAAAGAACTAAAAGTAGACCTACCACTTGTCCAAGCAATCCCAGGTCATATTTACTCAAAGGGAAAAAATATCATTCTCTAAAAAAGACCCTTGCACTTGAATGTTTATGGCAGCACAATTCGCAATTACAAAGATATAGAGACAGCCCAAGTGCCCATCAATACATGAGTGAATTAGTAAAAGGTGGTCTCTGTATACCATGGAGTCCTACTCAGTCATAAAAAAAATGGTGATCTAGTATCTTTTATAACAACCTGGATGGAACTGGAGACTATCATTATAAATATCACAAGAATGATACAAAACAAACAAAAACCATATGTACACATACTAAATTGGAACCAGTCCATCAACACTTCTGTGCATATATGGAAGTAAGACCCAATGAGAATTGGGTGAATTCACATATTTTGGTGCAATTCACATATTTTGGGTGAAGGGCACACTTACAATTTTGACTTAAAATGTACAAAAGCAAATTATGCAAACGTGTATCCCTTATAACAATTCTGAAATTTGAAAAGAAAGGAATGGCCATAATTCTGAGCACACAGTGGCTATCAATATGCTACATTTATAGAAAACTGGACCAGAATTTTCAAGGAAAGTTGTATGTCCCACATCTGTTCACGTCCTGAGTCCTTCCCCTGCACTCCATTTGTGGAATGTGCTGTCTAAATGCTGCTTGTTCTTCACACTAAACACCAGGCAGCCTGGTTTGCTTTTTTGTTTTTCTTTGCTGCAGTCTCTGCTATTGTGAGTGCCTAACAAGGTTAATGTGCTAGTGCTGCTAAGTATTATCATTTGGGATGTAATTATTGCATGCGGCTAATCACGCACATGCTGAGAAGCTGGGGAACTTGGTGTTTTTAACCGGAGGGAACATCTTAATGATAGTTTTTGACAAGGATCATTATATGTGTACATATACACAGATATACAAATGTAGTGACACGTTGTAGACTGAGACACCACAAAGTGAAGGTGGAGAAAGAGAACCTGCCAATAGAATAGTTAATTTTTTTTAACATAGTACACAGATACGTAACATTAGCTTCTTAACCTCAGTTAATAGAGAAGGAAAAGAAACTCAGAGAGTTTAAATCAAATGCTGAGGCCCTGCAGTAACTGGGTCTTATCCTGCAGGCCTAGGATAAGAACAGAACAGAGCTGCTTAACCATTATTATTTTTATTTTTTTGAGACAGCATCTCACTCTGTTGCTGTGGGTGGAGTGCCATGGTGGCATCACAGCTCACAGCAACCTCAAACTCCTGTGCTTGAGCCATCCCCTTGCCTCAGTTTTTCTATATTTTAGTAGGCTGGTCTTGAACTCCTGAGCCCAAGCAATCCACCCACCTCAGCCTCCCAGAGTGCTAGGATTGTAGGTGTGAGCCTCCATGCCCAGGCTTGTTAAACTATTATTGAATTGCTTTCCCATAGAGCCAAATTCAAAGGATAATCAAATGTTGCTGAATCTTAATACTTACTTTTTGAAAAGCATTTGTAAATACACATCAGGGTTTTAGATCTGTCTACTAGACACACTGCTTTTTCACCTGGACCACAGTCATGTATACAGATCTGGTCACTATCCTTTGCCCTCAGAAGATGTTTAGCCTAAAGCATCTTAACGCAATAATGACAATAACTTTGAATGCTGAGCATGCGTACTAAATAATAACACATCTTAGAAGTGGCTTTAAAAAATGCTTGGCGTATAGTTATGTGATTTGGGATAAGATTCACTCGTGTTGTTACCTCATTTATGTATTGTTCATTAATAGGTTCTATGGACTAGTTTCAGTAATTTTCAAATAGTCAATTTTATCTTCCCTAGCCCACCTATATGATTTTTAAAAACCCACAGCATTTTATAATATGGGCATTTTCACCAAATGATAGACAGACACACACACACATTCATGCATACATAAATACCGATTTAAAAATCTACCTATATATCTATCTGTTAGATGAGTAGAGAAAAACTTAAAGTCAGAATGGAGGAAATACCCAGCCGTATACTTTCTCTTAGGATTGGTGTGGTTTATCGAGGATGCTACAGAAGGCACACCCACCCCCTAGGCTCAGCTGATTGGTACTCCCCCCATTTCCTGTCCAAAGTTAAGCCGGGGGAATAAGGTGTATCTCTAGATGCCATCCTAATAACAAAGTACTTCCAAGTACAGAATCCCCTATCTGTGGTTAAGACTTGTGTTTTATTCTAACCTACTTGACCCACCTGACCTATCCCAGACCAGACTGCCCTGCTTCCCCCAGTACTTTGTAACTAAAAATTTCAAATACACAGAAAATTTGTTCAAGAGTTCAAAGTTGTCTCTTGTTCCATGATTATTGTTTGAGGCAAAAGAATCTCACTTCCAAATCCTGGCCTTTGTCTCTGTAAAGTAAAGAAGTAAAACCTTAACAATGTGCTAGAGAAGAAGAGTTCCCATGACTGAGGCTCAGCCTGTTTCCTTCATACTCTACTCAGAACTATTTTTACCTGACCATAACCAACCTAGGTAGGGACCATAACCAATAAGGTAGGATGGAGGCCCCTGTTTTACAGCAGATAACTGGACTTGAGCTGACAGTGCCAAGCAAAGTCTTGTGTCACAAAAGTTCCCCTGGCAGGCAGCTTGCACGGTGGACTCTGATGCAGGGCTGGGCTGCCCTGCTGCGTCCCTTGGCCCCGCCGTGGAGAGCATTGCACTCGGCAGGCCCTGGCTGCCTCTCCCCACCCATGACTCTGTTCCTCTCCTGGCTCACATCCTCTCTCCTTCTCCCCCTCTTTCTTCCAACTCTGCTCAGTTACCTTATAAAACTCATGTTTTCTCATTCTTTCTCATTCTCTTCCATGTGGGAACTAAAAGCGTATCCCAAGCTTCCCTCATAACCATCAAAGTAGAACAAGTGCCGTAATGAAGAGCCAATGCCATCAACATCTAAAGCCCTTGTAAGTACCAAGAGGTCCCTTTCAGAAGCTCCACAAAGGAAACTTCCACTTTCTCATCCCCTCCTAATTAAACTGGCTTTTCCTCAAGTACCAGCATTCTACATAGACAAAACACTTTTGTCTTCACTCAGAGTTTCTGTTTTAATTAATTGCATCACAGCAGTATTTTGGTTGCATGTCCATTACATTTTAGGCTGACTTGCAACAATATGCCTTGGACAAATCACCTACTAAATGCAAAACTGACTTCAACTTCTGAAATAAATCTCTAAATTAGGACCTGCCTTTTCCCCCACTATTTGGATTTCAATATTTGTTATAAGAATTCCTTCTTTGGAATATTTTCTTTCATATAGAAATTCATGAAGATACAATAGTTCTATCCTCAACATGGCAGCGTGCATTTCCCTACCTATAAAGGATATATTATCATGAATCCCTTATTACAGATGAGAAAACTGACATTCAGAACAGTTTAGTGACTCACGGCCAATAGGTGGAACAGCCTGCACTCACACCTCAGTTTGTTGGCCTCCAGCTGATGTTCCCCAAACACCATGCTGTGCATCTTCTCTGTACTGCCTGGTACCACCCAACATACAAAGTAAAACTTCTCTGCATGGACTAGAGTAGGCCACGCCTTTGTAACCCATACCCTTGTCATTCTTTGCATCTCCACATGTTCCTAAAAAATTGTTCTGACTTTACCAAATCTCGGGATAGGAAAAGAGATTGCCAGAAGCTCTGAAGTAGAAGTAGTGAATCCAGGTCTCCAGTACATTCAAAGCTATTTCGGAGAATGAAGTGTGTATCTGGCAAAGAGACCTGAGCTGTGCAATTAATAATCAGCATCTATTATGCACTCTAAATAGCTCTTACCTGGCTCTTAGCTTATGTACCTGAGGGCCTTCCTGACCAGCTTTCTCTAATTGCTTCCATAGAGGTTGACTAACAATGTAGTAAGTGACCCGGTGATAAGACCCCTAAAGGCCCCTAACTGTTTCAGCCTGAGTCCCCATCCATCTCAAACTCCCCTTATTAGTTTAATTCTGAGAAAAGTTTTCTGAAAAGGAGTTCTCTGAGTTCCCTGACCTCCCTAACTACAGCTGAAACAATAGTGAAAACTCACTCAAGCAGAGTTTCCCAAGCTATTAAGTCTCCCAAGCCAAGTTAGTTTTTGTGCCAACTGCCATGATGTGACCCCCTGTACCAGCCCCCTGACTGTAGCCCCACCCCAAGCTAACCGCAATGATGTGATACCCTGAGTTAACCACCTGACTGTAACCCCACCCTGTAACCAGCCATGTTCCGCTTTTGTACATGCTTGCTTTGCCACATCAGCACAAAAAGGGTATAAAAGGCTGCCTGCATTTCTCTTCGGAGTCATTTGCCCTTTGGGGCAGCAGTCTGCCTATGCAGATGTAATACCTGATTTGGGCCGTTTGCCCTTTTGGGCAGCGCCCCACCTGCGCAGGTGTAAATAAATCATTACCTGATTTGTACCTAAAGTGGGGTTTGTTTTTTTATGGGTAGCTACAGTTACAAGATTTCCCCATTTAACAAAGGCCTTCTGGGCTGCATCTGGCTAAGGGAAAAAAGAGAGAGAGCCCAGACTCAATTGTAACAGCTGACCCTTCTCTACAAGCTCCCAGGCTTGTCACTTGCTACTTATACCTGAAGCCGAGGTCTACTGATTTCTTTCAGCCAACTACACCATGTACTGACTGCATCCTTCTTTCAATACATTCTGGTGCCCATAGTGGGCAGCTGCCTTGCCACTCACTCTATCCTATTCTAGTTTACCCTCCTGTATGTGAGAGACTGGAAATTCAACCACAACAGTTCCAGACTCTCTTGCAGCTAGCATTCCAGATACAAATTAGGTCCCTTCAATTAGATGTATCTGCATGAGATCCAGAAGGCAGAAGCAAAGGGGATTGCTTTGCATACCATTGTCCTGCCACTTTTCAAGCCTTTTTTGCCAATAAGTAAGATTATAAAATGATGAACTTATTTTTTTCATCAGCGTTATTAAATGTTCCATCTCTAACTTTCTGAATGTTGAGAGGCCATTGAAGCAGCTGGTAGTGGCAGCGTTTGAGTCTGGCTTCCTGAACCCTCCACTGCAGCTCTGGAGGTATATCTGAACAACTCTTACCATTGGAGATGTCTGAAAAGGCTCTTCCCCTGTGAACCAGTCCTGCATTGCCCAGATCCACCTCCTTCACCTCCCTCTCCATCACCACCATAACCACGAGCATTTCTTGTATGCTCACTGTGTGGTAGGCACCATGTTAAATACTTTACATAAATTATTTTACTTAAACCTCAAAACAACCCCACCAGGAAGGTACAATTAATATCTCTTTTTTCCCAGATGAGTTAGTAGAGGTTCCAAAGAGATGAATTGTACAGGATGAGAGCAAAACCAGTGGGTAAGCAGCAGGTGGAACTGGAATTCGATCCCAGATCTGACTCAATCCAAAGCCAGACACCTGCCTCTTTAAAGCTGAGGATCTGGGATATATTAGCAGATTTTAACTGTCCTGCATGTTAGGTTACTGACAAGACATTGTTCTCTTTCTTTAAACTCTACAGATACACAGGCTGGTCTATTTCATGCCAAGACACATCTAGATATTGAAGAAGTCTAATTAAATAGAAAGCTATTTAGACATCCAGAGGTATCTCCTTGTGAAAGCTTACCTAAGCCATACAAGGTCATTTTTACAGTAAAAAGGAAAGAATTATGATGAAAGCAGACATGGCCTTCCACTGGCCTCTGACATATACTTACCAGGCGCACGGTTAACAGCCAGGTTTCGGAAATGGCTGCCTTTGATCATTTCCACAGATAGCCGCCCTGTCGTGGCATTGTAGGACAGCCCCACCAGCAGTTCCGGGGCCCCTCCATGTGATAGAGACTGCGTAGATGAAGCACTGTCACTTTGAGAAACTGCAGATGGGCTGAGTGGAGACCCCCCACTCTGGAGGGGAAGAATAGCAAAGAATCCATTGGCACAAAATTTACTACGCTCTCACAGAGAAAGCTGACATTATGCTTGGTGAAACTGGGCCCAATGCCCCCCACGGCTGCCAAAGATGACTAAGGGTGTAGTCCGTGTGAATTACAGTGGCCCAGGGAGCAGAGTCAGGGGTGAGGTCCCTGCATTATTAACTGACATAGTTATTCCAAGAGCTGTCTCCACACACTATTTCCTCTCTAAAGACAAAACAGACAAAGACATTATCACTGGTGTAAACCGAACCATTTAAGATAAGATACAAGAAGAGCTAAGAATACATGGAACACAGAGCAAAATTCCCCCTGTGTAATTTGTGCTTGAAGGTTTCTCTGGAATCCCTCCATCCTAGGCCTGCTCACCATTTCTGTTCTCTGCAACCTCTTTCTTTTTTTTTTTTTTTTGAGACAGAGTCACTTTGCTGCCCCACAGCCTCTTGATGAAGGTGGCAACACAGGAGGCATTTGGTCTTCACTACAGAAGAAACACCCACAGACCATCCACCATCTACTTGGCTGCTAATGCTGCTTCAGGTTATGAGGCAGTGCCAGTTGCTGACACTTGCCTTAGAAGGAAGTGGACCACTTTTACAGTTGTGTGATAAAGAAGCCAACACCTGGACTATGGATTTCAGGGACTAGACAGGCCAGGGGAGAGCCTAAGTATTTTTCCATGTTAGTTTACATGCACATGTCTGCTGGGCTCCCGCCTTTATGCACCAGGTCCATCAGGAGAAGAGGGAAGCAGAGCAGGATGCTGATTCCCACTCAGCAATAGGAGACACTGATCTACTGATCCATCTCCCCAAAACAACCCCCCACCACCACCAGAAACAAGTGTACTGCCCTTACACCCTTCCTGTTGACATTTGCAATAGTTTCTTCAAACTCCTTCTCAGGAACTCAATAAATAAAACCAATAGAAGGAATCAAATTTTTAGCACAGCTATAACTATCCTATTTACCAAAACCTGGGCATCTCTGCTGAACCCCAGGCTTTCATGGAATGTAATTTGTAAACTACAGGGCTAGGTGGCTGAGATGTGGATTTTACAGCCAGCCCCTACATTCTGGAGGATAAAAACCCTACAATGAGAACATTTGCTCGCCTTTGGGTAAAGGTCACCCCCACTTCCCTGTGCTTCTACAGAAGCCTCTGCTATGGCACCTGTCACTCAGGGTGACACTGCACCCCCTCCATCAAATTCTGGATCCGTATCAGCCTCAGCCCCTGTGTGTAACCTAACATCTGGCATATCATTATGCTCAACAAATAACTAGTAACTGAAAAAAAAATCCACTTCAACATTCTTCCACATGAGCTCATTTTCCCCAGTCAGCTCTGGCCCTGCACCCAGCATAGGGCAGGGCACGGGGAAATATAGGTGTGACCGTGTCCATTCCTGCACATTATAGGACAGGACTGCTGCTGACCTCTGTGGATCCTGTTTTCCATGATTTCAGATATACTTTACTCAGAGCTCTGGGAAAAAAGGCATTTGGGAAAAAGAGACAAGGCATGATCTGGGTTATGCTTTACAAAGTCTCATTCTGGCCTCTGGGTCAGCAGGGGTCCATAGTGGACAAAGGTGGAATCAGAGAGATTCCCCCACCTCTAGGAGGCTGCTCAAAAATCCAGCAGAGATCCTAGTTCTGGTTCTAGCTGAAGATAGAGCCAATTGGCTTTCTGATAGAAAAGTAAGAAGTCCCAGAGGATGGCTAATGGGAAGGGTGACATTGCCTTTAGGAAAGATGGGGAAGACTGCAGGTGTCATAGGTCCCGGGAGGCAAGAATCAGGATTTCAAGTCTGGCGATGTTAATTCTGACACATCGTTAGCCCTTCAAGTGGACACATCTCCTGGCGCTGCTCTCCAGCCTTTCCTCACACACGACAAGCTCCTCCCCACCTCCCGATGCTGGCAGGTTTATTCCCTGCCTGGAATCATCACCTTCTATGTAGTACCAGTCTCCCTCTCTGAATAACTTGACTTCCATGTTTTATCACCTCCCAAGAAATCTTCTCTAACTCCTGTAAAAAACAACAGCCTCTGTCATCTCCACCCTTGCCACTGTGATTAGCCTAGTGTTGCCTCCTCCACTGGACTACAAGAATGAGGCAGGGCAGCAGCATTACCTGCCTGGTTCTTTCCTGTACCCACTTTGCCTCTACATTTCGAGAGTAAACAGCTTTGAATGAGTGACAGATTGGCCCCCTAGTTCAACATGGCTACCTGATCTTTCTACATGGTTTTTCTAAAGAAGATTTTCACGTTCATTAACACAACCCATAGCAATGCTGTGTGGACCGTCCTGCAGATGGACAAGCCACGGTGTCTCTTCTGGAAACTTCAGGGCAAGCAGAGAGATGGGGCATGTGGGTGGAGTCAGTACACATGGCAGGTCTCAGAGTGGCTGAGTGCAGGGCTGCTAGTGAATTCTGCTCAGCACGCTTACAAAGGACCTTCCCTAGAAAGTCCCATCTCTGAGATTTATCATTAAGTGCACTAGAGGAGAGAGCAATAGAACCACTTTTCCATGACCCAGAAGGCCAAGCCACCTTCCCTGGTTTTTCCATGGCCTCTATCTCACTGCCACTGTCATTTCCTAAAATGGATAGGGAACTTATCCATCAGGTTATTGGGAAGACAGGCATGAAAGACCCATTGTACCATGAAGTGCAAATCGTGGCTTTTAAGGATGAGAAGAGCCAAATGGAAAATTAAATTAAAGTCTCTAAATTCACAAACTAAAGGCACTAAATCAGGGGCTGACAATTCTAAGTCTTTGAGCACACCATGACATTAGCAGCACCATTTAACATACTCACACTTATATTACTTCTTGGTTCCAGAACCAGGGTCACTTTCATTTCCCCTTCTGGGTGCAGGTGGCTGAGATAGAATAGTTTCTCTCCCATCATTCTCTCTCGGGTCATTTTACGGGCAGCATACAGGCGGAAGCGGATGGCACAAGCAGCCACATCTCTGGGCTCCAACTTGGTGAAGGCGACCTTCTCCTTGAAGACAGGGTTGGACCCTCTCTGGATGTTCGTCCTGCCCCTCTGCTTCTTACCGGGCAGCATCACCACATGAACTTGCCAAGAGTTGACGCCACTTCGGTCCTTATCCGGGAGGCCCTGAGCTCTCACAATAGTCACTGTGAGCTTCTGGCTCAAAGCTCTGTATTCAAAGATGACGTCTAGGTCACCACACTTTGAGATGGGCTCTGAGACCCCAGATGGCACCTGCAAACTGGTCCTGTCCTGGTCCTGTTGCAGGCAGAGGAAAAGATTAGGAATGGAAGTGATGATGCCCAGTTACATTTCAGTGAATGGGTGCCCCTTGGCTTCTTCTAAATATCACGTCTCCTGACTACCAGTGTAGGTCCCCGCCCCGTTAGATAGATCAGTTTGCGTGTTTCTCTCTCCATTCAGCTGTGATGCTTTGACAGAACAGTACCTAACATAAGGTGGGTCTCCATGAATATTTTTGGAAGGAATGAATAAAGCTTCTATATTTTGTAACATGTTTTCATATGGATTGCTTCTTAAAAAGCATAGCTGCCTAAGAGCACTGAAACCAACCAAGATACTAAGGCTGAAATTAAGTCAACCATACAATCACCCATAGGTGACATTTCCTTAAGTCCTCATAGAAATGATGATGCCTGGGCCTGTTATCTAGAAGCAAGAACTTCCCACAGATGAAATTTCCAATGTGGGTGCTGGGCAGGCGATCCCTCAGATCCCTCAGGAACTTTTCAGTGTACCTGGGACAAAAGGCTTAGGGCTGAGCTTCTCAAACTTTAGCATGAAAAAAAAAAAACTTTAGCATGGCCCTGAATCATTCAAAGATTCTGATTCAGGAAATCTGGGGTGGGGTCTGAGAGTTTGCATTTCTTTTTATTTTATTTTATTTCATATTTTCTTATTTTATTTTTTATTATAGATTAATGTGAGGATACAAACAACCAGGTCAAAATATTTGAATTTGTGAGGTAAAGTCCCTCTTGTAGTTATGACCCACATTCAGAAGGTGTGCCAAACACCCCCACACCTTGCCCATCCAGTGGGATCACCCTATTCCCCCGCCCATCTCCTCCTCCCTCCCCCCATTTTGACTTGAAATGAGTTTTTCTCTTAGGTGGGCATGCATTAGATTGTCTATTGGCTTTATATTAGTGTTGAGTCCATTGTATATGTGCTTCTCCATTTTTGTGATACTCTACAAAGAAGAATGTGTTTCAACTCCATCCAGATTAATACAAAAGATGTGACGTCGCTGTCTTTTTTCTGGCTGAATAGGATTCCATGGTAAGCACATTAGCTCAAGAAAGGGCCAATGAGTCTGCATTTCTAAGCAGCTTGCAAGGGAAGTTTGTGCTGCTGGTCTTGGATCACGTGTGGAATAACAAAGGTCCTTGGAGGAGTGTCCAGCAACCATTTAGCCAATAGCAATACTGGACCTGCAGCCGGAACACCCGTACTGAAATCCCGACTCTACCACTTATGAGCTTTTTTTGAAGGTCCTGGCCAAAACAGCTTAGCCTCTCTGTACTCTAGCTGAAAAATGCACATTAATATGGCTGCTTGATAGAGTGTTGTTGTGACATTTTAATACACAGGAAAATGCCTGACTCAGATCAGACTCCTGAAGTGTCTATTCCTACCACTGGACTGGTGCCAGCTATTCTCAAACACACCTCTCCCTTAATGGCAGTGCTTCTCAATCTGTGAGTCGTGACCCCTTTGGAACAATGAAAATACATCCTGCATATCAGATATTGACATTATGATTCATAACAGTAGCAAAATTATAGTTATGAAGTAGCAATGAAAATAATTTTATGGTTGGGGGTCACCACAACATGAGGACCTGTATTAAAGGGTCACGGCTTTAGGAATGTTGAGAACCACTGCCGTATGGAGTATCACCCTTGGCCAGCAATTCAGTTGTAGCCTCTCAGATCCAATGCCCTTACCGGGAAAACTAAGTTGACCTGCATTTACTATGATGAATCACCCCATCAACAAATTATAAACAAGGTCAAATAACTATCTTTTTCTTCTAAAGGCATGACCTCTGCCTGTTGAAAGGTGTCTCAGCAGTGCCTAGGGATGAGACTGGAAGTGGAAAAGTTCAGGCCAGGCTTATTAAAAGGGACAGCAACTCATCTGGACAGGCAAAGATGGCATCTGGGTCAGGGACAAAGACCTTTCCTATGAGGGGCTGTAGTGGGTGGGGCTAACTAGGTCCTTTGGAAGTTCCTGCAGGGCGTTAGGCCTCCAATATCTGATACTGAACTTTGATTCTTATGGCAAATCAATTCATATTTGTGCAAATGAATACCAGATTTCATTAATTTAGAGATTTCTTCATTTAAAAAATTACGATAAGACACTTTGAAATGTGCATTCATCTTTGAAATTTTCCCTCTGGGTTCAGATGAAAGTACGTGGTTGTCTGGAATCAAAAATCCTTAGCCAGTCCAGCCCTACCATGTACTAGCTCTATGACGTTGGTCAAGTTATTTAATCCTTTCCATATTCTTTTCTCCTCAATAGTAAAATGGAAAAGATACGTTTTGGGTAAGGAGGATTGTTTTAGAAAGTAGAAGATTTGACATATAGTAGATATCTAATAAATACCCTTGTCTTTTAAGATTCAAATGAGCCTAAAAAGAAAATTTAAATTCTTACAAATTTCTTGTAAGGGAAGATTCTCATATTCTTTCCTCTGAGCATGAAATCATGTGTGAGTGTTTCTATTCAGAGTGATAAGAGTAGTTGCTATAGAGACTTCTGAATACAACTGACTAGTGTATATGTAATATTAGAAGCAAGTCTCCAAGGAGTCAGGCCAACTCAAAAATCAAGTCACAGCCTTCTCTCAAACTCCCTCCTCCCGTCTTAAAACTCCTCATCTGGTGGCACCTGTGGCTCAAAGGAGTAGGGTGCCGGCCCCATATGCCAGAGGTGGCAGGTTCAAACCCAGCCCTGGCCAAAAACTGCAAAAAAAAAACAAACTCCAAACTCCTCACCTATTTTTGTTTACTCTTGATCATCTCTATATTGCTTGTCTGATCATAAGCAATAATATCTCACATCTGCTAAGCTGTTCCTTATGCCAGCTACCGTACCCGATCCTTTACAGACTATAAAAGCGGCTCTTACACACTCCAGATCAGCTTGGTCTCACTTCCTAACTTCCTATTCCATCTTCCCCAATAGGCACAGCCTGTCTGAGCGCTGACGGGTTTCAAACCTGGCACACTCAATAAAGTCTTACCTCCTACACATACCATGTGATTCTTAGCCCTCACCGTCAGACTCTCTGTTGAAGCCAAGGCTTAGACAGCTGCCTGACCCTGCTTGACGCCCATGTAGATAAATCCCAGAGTGTGCAGAGGGGTCAACATCCTGTGCAGTCAACTTTCCTCCCCGTGGAAAGATGACCTGAGGTCAGTTTATGCAGCTTCCCAGAGGGCGGCCTCTGTGTTCCCCGCAGTCCAGTGCACACACTCATACTGGCCTCCCTTCTCCCTGCCTCCCTCTCCTTGTCTCTCCATCTTGTTCCCTGGGACCGTGTCCCCTAACGAAGAAAAAAAAGGCCTTTGCTTAGGCTATGCTTTTTGAGGAGAACCCAACGAAGAAACATTGCCTTTTTAAATATTTATATCAACCTAATGAGGTAGGGATTTTAATATCCTCACTTTATGGAAGATGACACTAAAGTTTAAATAACTAACACTCCCCCCTTCCTGTGCCAACATCACATGCCCAGACAAGATTATTCAGGATTCGTACCCTGGTGAGTCCAGAACCTGCTTTAACCAGTCAGTATTCAACACACAAAATCCCGAATCTTTCTTTGAAGGATGAGCTCTTCCTGTCTCCCCCAAACCTTTCACTATAGCTATTTACACGCACACTGAGGATGCGAGATGCAGGGTAAGGAGAGGGGTGGACATTTGTAATCCGGTGAACTGCTCGTCCTTTCAGGCCTCTGCTGTCAGTAGAAGTCAACCGGTCCCCACTTTTGCCATCAGCTTCAACTCCAAAGTCAAAATATCCTAGGGAGGCAGTCTCCACTCACTGCAGGCTGTCTATTCAAAGGACTGCTCCTTCCTTACAGGTTTCAGGGGAGTCCCGGGGAGAGGTCTTAACTGTCCAGGAACCCTGAATAAGGCACAGCCAGATACAGGGTGAGCCAACCAAGCAGTGGCTCGTGAAAATCGGGCTTTGTGTCCCCTTTCTGGGTCGATTTTAGAAAAAGATATGTGAAGGTTGGTATTTTCATAGCAATTAATTATCTCAACACACTTCACCTATCACCAGGCAGCGGAAGGGCTCCTCATGTGGGTACTGTTAATACCACTAATCCCTCTGACCTTCCTGCAAGGTAAAAATCTCTTCATTCTTATCCCCATTTGGCAGATTTTAATTAACTTCTCAAGGCCAGGCAATTAATCAGGGGAAAACAGAGATGAAAAGTAGGACACCTGTCTGCCTGTGTGCTCAAAATCACCAGCCGCCCTCCCACCGTGTTCCCTGCCCAGCCCTGGCCTTCCCAGCAGAGACCTGGCAGAGCTTGACAAGCCACCAGCCTAACAGGTAGTCACATTGCATGCTGTGTTCCTTCTGTGGCAAAACAAACCCTCCTTTGAGCTCAGATATCCTGGGTTTTCCTTTAAGACTGTACATTTGTGTCAGATTGTCAAAAACCCATGTAGGTTTAAAGATTTTCCGTCAAACTGAAGGCCTTTCTGTTTTAGTAAGAGTGTTGATGTCATCTGTGTGGCCCAGAGTAAACAGACCCCGGTGTGTTCCTGAGGCCAGGGGGGAGACGGAGTTCTTAATACTGCTAAAAGGCAGATAAATCAATGCTTAAAAGGCAAGCTCAGCCTGCAAAACAGGCAGTTACGGTAACTGCCTCCGAGCTGGGTTTGCAGCTCTACTGTAGGAGCACCAAATTACAGTTTTTGTCTCAAAATAGATAGGAGGTTGAATGGAGCGCACAGAGATGTCTGGGTATTTCTGGCATCTGAGAACATTTAGTACCCTCAACTCCAAGTCACCCGCTACAGCTCCAGCAGGCAGGGAGAGGGCAGGTCACCCGAGGAAGGCAATTCCAAGCCCGATGGCACCGCTCTCAAGGAGACAGACTATTAACAGGCAGGTGAAGAGCTCGGTTTGGTGAAAGCACAGAAGTATTTTTAAAATTTATTGTGTGGGATTTGACATGACTCAGTAGTAAATCCATAGGGAAGCAGACGTTTTCTTTTTTATCAAAACTTATAAAGTTAATCTCTTTGGCTGCTTTGATATGGAGGGCTGCTTTTAACAAACCACAGACCACATATCTGAGATATCGTTTCGCATCCTTAGCAGAAACGCCAACAACAGGGGCATGAGGTGTACACCTCCGTACATGCCCCACGTGCTGCAATGTGTTAGCAGTAAGGCTTTGAAATGTGAGTTTCTGTGATTTTTGCTTCTTTGTCCCAAGCATTTAGGATGGGGGACAGTCCAAGTCCCAATAAGAGATTCATCCTGCTTATTTTCTTAGACTAAAGCTAATGCTTCTCCTCTTTCCTCCATCCTTGCAAATATTATTAATTTAAAGCTTTATATACTTACATGACTTATCCTATCAAAATGAATTTCAGATTATGTAGTAAACACTAATGATACCTTTCAACGTCAGTAGGAGGCATCTAACTAATGAAGAATACCACAGATGGCTGAAAGATAAAACAATGCAGGTGAAATCCTATCACAGGGTCTGGCACGCAGCGACTGCTCAATTACTGACAGCTACTACCATCCTCACCTCCAGCCATATCTGTGCATTGTTAGGTTTAGTCTTGACTGAGCATTAAGTGAAAAAGACATTTAAAAGGAACATCTGTTATCAGAGATTTACTCCAAAAATCAAGGTTAATGGGCAAACGGCCATTGCTGACTAATGCTGTCTCCCAGACTTCCAACTAAACTCAAAGCTAACAAGTGCACTTGCTCACACTCCAAGATCCTCATCAAAATATCTTGCATGATTTCATTTGGAGGGCTATTTGAGTTCAATTTTCAAGTAATTTTCATATTAAAATAATCATAACTCAAGATTCAGAGTAAACAAAAATAGCCTCTATCTAATTCAAGCCATGAAAGAAAGAAGCCAGTATCTCTAAAGAACTAAAATGTCTATTATTTAAAATTAATCCTGTCAAAAGCCTTTCTATAAAAGAAACCTTGACTGTTCTTGGGTCCATTCTGCCACCATTCTTGTTATACATTACTTCTTTCATTTTAAAAGAAATTTATTTATAAATCTGTTATTAACACACATAGGGGCTTTAATCATCCGCATGAAAATTTGTTTCTAATAACATTTTTTTTGGTCTTTGCTTTTTAAGATCATGCTTTCTTTCTGGAAGGTTTTTATTTTGGGGGGGTGTGGGGAAGAAAACAGAAAGGAGGGGGGAAAAAGAGGAGAAAGAGAACCAAGGAATGTATAGCACTAAAATAGGGAAAGAATGAAAAACAAATAACTTGCCTCTGGACTCCACATGGAGGAACTGTCAGTGGCATAGGAATCTTCAAATCCCCGGTTATTAAAAGCTGTCTCCATCTCCAGGCTCCCATCTGTGGATTGATGACGGAGGCTTCGGGCCTCCCCAGATTCTGGGAGAGATGTGCCATGGTGCCTGGTACCTGCTCTCTCACAAGAGGACTGTGTATGAGCAGAGATGGGGTCATCTTCACAATAAGACAGATTCTTGGAATAACTTGGTGGGCTGGCTCCGTCCAAATCTAAATTTGCAATAAGGAAACTATTTCAAATGCATTATTTTTAACACCTTTTTAAATAGAGAATTGAGCATCTGCAATCACAACAATCAAGGCCACAGAAACAAAACCCATATCAATAACACCTGAAAAAACATGAGGCCACCTACACAGTGAAGAAACTGGTCTGTATAATGAAGAAAGCCATTAGCTCATTATCTAGAAGGCAAGAAGTTTAATACTTTCTCATAAAATTAGTATAAGTAATGTATATTAATTTTAGAAAGACAAATAATCACAATAGCATTAGTTAGCGCTAATAACCTCAAGACTTCAGGAATGGATCTTGAAAGCAAAAGAATCATCTAGTATTAAGGTGATAGTTTCCTTTCTCTCTTCCCACCTTCTGCTTAAAAGGCTTCAGTGATCTTTCTAAGTGAAAAATTCTCTACTTGATTCATGGTAAGAACACTGGACTTGGAATCAGGTGATATGAGGGTAAATCCTGTCTCTGCCTTAAGAACTTGAACAATATTCAAACTCTCATTGTGGACAAAAGAAATGAAATACACCTGGCAGATAGAGGCTCCCATAAACATGGCCTTCCTTACCTGCATGGCCTAACTGGCCTCATCGGATCCTTCAAACTCCACTCCCCACTGCTTCCCAAGTCACATTTAGGCTCATGAAAATCAGCTGTCCTCAGTGTTCCTCAGACCCCCCTCCTGTCCTTTCCTTCCTGTCTGTACAAAGCCCCCAACAACCCCTGAACATTCCCCGACTCCATCAGATTCAGTGCTTTCTCTTTTAACCCCCAGCCCTCATTCGTCCTTTCCCCTCCCTCAGTGTGGAGGCTGCCATAATATGATAAGGAAAGCTGTCTGGGTCTCCTGAGCAATAGCCTTTACCACAATTTGGCCCCTATACCCAAAGAGCAGCTCACGATCTCTCAACCCTTTGGCCTCTCATCTCCTCCAGGAGCTCCCACCCCATAATAAGAGAAAATCAGGGATTTAGAAAGGAGGAGTGATTATGACAGCACAGTGTGTGATAAGTTCAGCTCTATGTACACAATACATGGCAGCAATTGTTTCCGTGGTCAGCCAAATAACTTCAGCTAGAATGTGGGCTTCCTGAAGACACTACACCACGTGCATCTACTGTGTGATCTTTACCTGGCCCTCAGTGTGTTCTCACTAAACCTTTAAATAACTTTAAAGTCTAGGCAAGTAACAAACAGTTGAAGCAGCCAGGTGCGCAGCTATATAAGGTCTGACAACTAAGTCTGTGAACTTGCCACTGTGTGCCTATGTTGGCAGCACTGTACAAACAGCTCAGTAATATTTCACAACCTTGGTCTATCAGAGTCTCACAGCTGTGTTGTGTCAGCAGGTGGTGGTGTCTTGTGAGTGATGTTTATTGTTGTCACATGTTTTTGTGTGCCCTCAGGAGAATGTCAGAGCTTGAATTAGAGCAAGGAACAAAGCCTTAAATTTGTTGTTAAACTTGGCAATAGTAGAAGTAAAATCACAGACATGTTAGTCCAAGTTTGTGGAGATAATTCCATTAAGAAACAGGATTAAATGTTTTACTGAAGGGAGAGAAAGCATCACTGATGAAAAGAGATCAGGGTGGCCAGTAATGAGCAGAACTAACAATAACACTGCAAAAATATGTTGAATTATGCGTCAAAATCATTGGTAACTGTGAGAAGCAGAGCAGACCAAGTAAACATCAGTATAGAAACAGCTGGGAAAATCTTAACTGAAAATCTTGGCCAACAACTCATGGCTCTTGCATCACAACAATGCACCAGGTCACACGGCACTGTCTACAAGGGAGTTTTTAGTCAGTAAACAATTGTTTTTGAACACCTCCATATTCATGTGATCTGGTCCCCAATGACTATTTTCTTTATTCAAAGATAAAGAAAATATTGAAAGGAAGACATTTTGATCACATTCAGGACATTAAAGGTAACGCAACAGCAGCTCTGACGGCCATTCCAGAAGAGTCCACGTTTGCTTTGAAAGGTGGAATGGGCACTGGCGTCAGGTACACAGCCTCCCTAGGGGAGTCCTCTGAAGGTGATGGTAACGATGTTCAGTAATGAGGTATGTAGCACCTTTTCTAGGATGGGTTTGCAAACTTAATAGGCAGATCTCACAAGAGTGGTGGTGGTGGTGACAGTGGTTTATCAGAGAGTACATGACCCATCTATAGTGAGCATTCCAGCTTAAAAAATGTATTATTACCCTATGCAGACCATATAAAAACCTTGTTAGGCAAACGTAGTCCTTGGGGTATAACATCAGACTCCTGACTTGGGATTTTGCAACTGAGAAGTTTCCCTATCTGCCTTGTTATCCTTAATAATTCAATTCAGGTTCCTTGGAAACACTTTCAATGGAGACCACAAAATTTTTATATTCACACTCTCAGTTATTTGGCACACATGCTAAAAACAAGCCACATGAATGACAGAACAAGCAAAAAAATCCACGTGTAAAAACCTACAACATAAAACAGAATTGGCGTCCAAGCTTCCAATTAGCACACCCATTGCTCACACACATGACCAGTAAAATGCCCCATTAAACAAGGTCATCCATCAATATGGGTAGCACCCAGAAGGATTTCAGCACAAAGTCTAAATCTGCCAAGAAATTATCCCCATAAAATTGTCTCATGCCTTTAACTCCTACAGTGATAATACCTAGATCGGTAATAAGGGAATTTTCAAAAGCTACCTTAAGCCTTGAAAAGCTATTCAGAACAGAAAAACATGAGAACCATATTAATGTAACAAGCCATTTTCCATGACAGACAAGTAAGGAACAAATTTGAAAAGCAAATCTAGAGTAGAAGTCAAGTTGCAAGGAGGAGGAAAGAGAAAGGTGAGTCATCTTTACATTAAGCCATCTTCTTGTGCCTTTAAATTTAAGAAAATGAGTCCTCTTTAAAGGACCTCTTTTAGTTGCAAAAGTAATTGCCTATTATCAGAGAAACACATCCTGATGTCTCAGAAATAATAGGCCATAATCACGTCACATCAAATTTATTTTAACACAGAAATACTTCAACTTGTTTTGTCCATATCCACTTTGATGGAATAAAACCTATTATTGGCCAGGTGTTGTGGCTCAGACCTGTAATCCCAGAACTCTGGGAAGAGAAGGTGGGAAGATTGCTTGAGGTCAGGAGTTTGAGACCAGCCTGAACAAAAGCGAGGCCCTGTCTCAACAAAACATAGAAAAATTAGCCAGGCATTGTGCCAGGAGCCTGTAGTTCCAACTTCTTGAGAGGCTGAGGCAGGAGGATCGCTTCAGCCCAGAAGTTTGAGGCTACAGCAAGCTGTGATCATGCTAGTGCACTCTAGCCGTGGTGATAGAGTGAGAAACAGTCTCAATAAAGAAAAAAAAAAAAAAAACTATTATCGAATTACTTTCTTTCATACTCCCAGCCCCTTCTCCTCAATCACCACACCCAAATACAAAGACTCCTTCTTAGCATCAGCGATGGTCAATTTTATTTGTCCACTTAGCCAGGCTATAGGTGCCAAGTATTCAATCAAATACTAATCTAGGTGTTGCTGTGAAGTCATTTGTAAATGTGATTAAAACCCATTACCAGTTGACTTTAAGTAAAAGAGATTATCTTATATTCAGTCAGCTGAAAACGAGAAGTGAGGCTTCCCTGGAGACGAAGAAATTCCAGCTAAGAACTAGAGCTTCAGCTCATGCCAGAGAGAATCAGCCTACCTTTCTGAGCAGCCCGCCCTACAGACTTTGGGGCTGTGTATTTCTGATGGGCAGCCATCCCTTACCCCACAATCACATACACTGATTCTCTGCAGAGAATCTCTGGAGATGCGCGCGCACACACACACATGGATGTGTGAATAGGCACATTGTGTAGCCATGTGTGTCTGGGTGCTCCTGGTGGCTCTATTTCTCTGGTTAAAGCAGACTGAAACAATCCCAAACAAAACTGAGCAGAGATTCTAGGGAAAATAGAGCTGCTTTTGATGCTACCAAGAAAGTATTATCCAGCTTTTATGAAAAGTCCTAAGAATTAACTATTCCATAATCAAAAATAAGGTCACTGATCAGAAAACAAAAGCCCCAGTAAACAAGGAAGGCTTAACCCCCTTTATTGGACTATTACTCTGTATTGTAGCAGCCCATATAGCCTATGGCTAGGAGGAGTGAGAGTTATAAGAAATACCTGTATAGCTCAATAATGGAACACCTGGGTGGAAAGGGCGTGGGGAGGGATTTAGCTCTCCTAACAAGCA